>JAQQSY010004212.1:0-12454 GCA_028646535.1 Procyon lotor
GTTTCTCTCTGTCAAATAAATAAAATCTTAAAAAAAATAAAAAATAAAAAATAAAAAAATATTTTATTTATTTGAGAGAGAGAGAGATCACAAGTAGCAGAGAGAGAGGAAACAGGCTCCCCGCCGAGCAGAGAGCCCGATGCGGGGCTCGATCCCAGGACCCTGAGATCATGACCTGAGCCGAAGGCAGAGGCTTTAACCTGCTGAGCCACCCAGGTGCCCCTCTTCTCTGCTTTTCTGAAGAATTTTTTTTCTATTTCTTTATTTGCTTTTAATTTAAATTCACAATAGTTGACATAGTGTATTAGTTTCAGAGACAGACTTTAGTGATTCACCAAGGGCCTAGAAGACCCAGTGCCCATTCCATCCCGTGCCCTCCTTAACGCCTGTCACCCAGTTACCCCACTCGCCCTTCCCCCGCCCCTTCAGCGATACTTTTCTGAAATTATTTAAATGATCCCCATGAGCAGGCATGCGTGACATCTGGTATAGGTTGTCGCTGGCCTCAGCTGGGTGATCTCTGGGGTCTCCTTGTTTTTCTTCAGCGCCCAAGCAGACGCCCCACCTCAAGGAGGGCGGCCTCTCCGCGGGGCCGAGGGGGTTTCTGGGGCTAAAGGCGGGGTCCAAGTGGCAGGGCGTGGGTGCAGGATGTGGCCGGGGCCACGATCCTGGGGGAGACCCATTCCCCACCGGTCCCGGGGGCCCTGAGCAGGACGGTACCTGAGATTGAACAGCCCCGCCGGCCGCCGCAGCAGACTCAGGAGGAGCGTCAGCTGCTCCAGGCCCAGGCAGCACCGGGTCAGCCTGGGGACAGAGGTCCGTTACCGGGTGGCTCTCACCGGGAGCCCGCGCCCCTCCCCCGCTCCCGAGGGCGGGCCCGGTGACTCACGTGACAGCCCTGAGCTTTAGGGCCTGGCTCAGGCCGGTGGCCAGTCTGGGCACGTGCTCCGGCCCGAAGCTGCACAGGCTCAGCCTGCGGGCAGAGGGGAAGGGGCAGAGCCCGTGTGAGGCCTGTGGGGGCTGCTGTCCCCCCTCCTCCCCTCCGCCCCAGGGCCTGCGGGGCGCCCCACACTGAGGGCGAAGGCCTGGCCAGGATCAGGGCCTGAGAACAGGCCCAAGACGCAGCTCCTGCTCTGGGAGCTTCTATCTCTTGAGAGAGATCCCCACCCGCTGCCAAGAAAGGGCGGGCGTGTCCCTTATCGAGTCCTGACTCTAGGCCACCAGGCCCTGGGCCAGTGTCCGGGTAACTGCAGGGGCCTTACAGGCAGCACCTCGAGCGACTCCATGACTCCATTTACAGGCCGCGTCATTTACAGGCGGAGAAGCTGACTAAGCCGGGGACACGCAGCGGGCGAGCAGTGAGGGCAGAATTGGGGTTTCAGTCCAAGTGGGCCTGACCCCAGACCCGGAACCTACACCGCGGCCCCCCTCCCTGGTGCCGCTTTATGGTAGGCTGCTTTATGGTAGGCTCCCTTGGAGGGACGAGGCTTGGGTCCTCCCTTCCTGGCACTGCAGCCCTGGGTGGCCGGCTGAGGGGCCCCACGGGGCCGGTCGCGGTCATGGGACAGGGACCCCCTGAGACTGCCACAAGAGGCTGACATTTCAGCTGGGTGGGAAAGGGTTGGGAGACGTTTACCTTGGCAACTACAAGGAAGAGAGCGTCGGGCTGACTGAGTGCCTGGCGGGAGGGAAGCTTCATCGGGCAGCGTGAGTTCAGGGAGTACGGAGCGAGGGTCCCTTGGGCTGAAGGTGTGCGTGCATGTGGGTGTGTTATGGGTGTGCTGTGCGTGTGTAGGGGGTGTGTGTGTGTGTTCCGTGGATCTGTGGGCGTGTACGGGTGGCGTGTTCGGCATGGGCGGGTGTGCGAGTTGCGTACGTGTATGAGGAGTGCATGTGCTACGTGCGTGGTGGGGGGTGTGGTGTGGTGCATCCGTGTATAGTTTTGGGGGGCGAGGAGGGCCACGACGGTAAGTGGCACCCAGATCAGACTGAGGGAGAAGACCAAGCTAAGGAATTTGAACCTGGTCCTGGGGGCCACGGGGAGCCACAGGGCTTAGTGCGGTGGAGTGACACGGTCTGATGTGTGCTGGGAAGATCCCTCTGGGTGCCGTGAAGTGAAGGGATCAGAGGAGGCCTGGCCAGAGGCAGGGGCCCAGCTCAGAGGCCATGGTCACAGAGGAAGAAAGACACAGAGGAAGTGACCCGAGGAGGTGGCGGCGGTGAGGCTGAGAGCAAACGCCCCAGGCTCGCAGCAACTGAGACAGGGCTCAAGTGAGCCAGGCCCTTGCCAGGCCCTTCGTACATATCAACTCCTTTAAGCCTTGTAATAACACTAAGGGGTAGGTCTTAACTATTATTCCCATTTTACAGATGAGGAACTGAAACAGATTAAGTCACTTGCTCAAGGTCACATAGCTGGTAAATGGTAGAGGTGGGATTTACCCTCAGGTGGCTCCAGACTCTAAGCTCTTAACCACGATACTCAGAAGCTTTCAGACTTAGAGTTAAGCCTCAGCTGAGAGGCACCCATGAACGGGAAGGCCCGGTCTAAGGATTGGAGGCGCGGGGGCGTCGGGGGCAGATCTGGGGTTGGCAAACCCAGAAAGTGAGTGTGAAGCAGGGTGTCCGAAGGAGGAAAGGGCCGAGAGGAGGAGGAAGCATGGAAGCTGCCCCAGGGTCAGTCTCCTCTTCCCCACTCCCTCCTCTTGACCCCTCACCCCAGACCAGGACTTACCTCAGTGTCTTCCCGGCCGCCTCCTCTCTGGAGAAGTGGATCTGGAAGCTCTGCTCGGAGCCCAGGCTGCGGAGAGAGGGGTGTAGGGAAGCCGGAGGCCCAGACACCAGGGGGTGCAGGAGGCAAGGGGGCTGGGCCCACGGGGACAAGAGACCACAGGGGAACACTGAATCCTGGCCTTTCCCACTCGGCGACCTCCCTGGTCGCCACGCCACACAGGCCTCAGAGGATGAAAACCACGACCCCCCCCGTTCAGGGAACCCTGAGACTCAGAGAGGGGTGCAAGTGGCCCCAAGTCACACAGAGGACTGCTGAGCACGGCGGTCTTGCGTCTCCCCGCCGAGAGCCAGTGGCACCAACGTCTTACCTCACAGAGGCCTCCTGGATGTGTGGGCAGGAGGGGAGCGTCTTCACTAGGCCCAGGACACTTTCTAGGGAGACGCTGTTGTGACTCAGGCTGGAAGAGAAGGGAGGTTCAGGATGTGGGGGAAGCACCTCAGGGCAGCCGCGCGCAGTCCCCTTGTCTCCTCTCCTCCAGCTGTCACCTCTGGGAGGACAGTCCTCAACGTCCAAGTGTCCCCTCTCCGGGTGCAGACTCTGAGTTCCAGAGCGAGCCCAGAGGGCGCTCTCCCCACACGGGCAGGACCGGCACCCGGGGCTGAGTCCTCGGGAGCTGCACCCCCTGGGGCTGACACACGGTTGGTGGGGCCTGGCTGACAGCTCAGGGGCTCAGGGACACCCAGAGTCCAAAGCTCAGTTGCCTAGCAACCCGCTGCATCTGGGCTCTGGTCGATAATTTCCCAGATCGTCGGGGAGATTGGCTGAGAATACGAGTGACCTCCTAGGGACCCTCCCTGCTGCGGGGACATCTCCAAATCTGTGTCCTGCAGATTTAGTCAGACCGGCTTCAGGGACAGGAGGGACTAGAAGTCGCGACAGCTGAGGTCCTGCGTCAGCTGGTTAGCATCTGTCACTTCCCCATCCCAAAGTCAGCTTGGGTCACCGCACTTTAGTACCAGCCTCTCCTAGATGTCTGGTGTGGGGGGTGGGGGGCTCTGCCTAGCGTGGGGGTGGGGGATCTTCCTCCTGGCTGTCCCCCAGGCTGCTCTTCACTTACTCGAGCGAACCGGAGATGGGCAACTGAGGCAGACATTCCAGGAGGCACCTGAGCCCGTCATCACCCAGCATGTTCGCTGAGAGGCTGCAAGAAGCAAGAAGAAGAGGTCGTTGGCAGTCCAACGTGTCCCTCAGCCGGAGCCCGCTATCCGCAGTTCCCATCACTGCGACTGGACAGCGGCATGCCCACCCCCACCGCACCACCGGCTGCGGCACCCCCAGAACGATCTTCCGGGACACAACAGCTCCTGCACTGCCCCCCACCAGGTGTGGAGGACCTGTGCACACACCTACCCCCCTCCCGTGCCGCCCAGGCATGTGCTCCCATGCTCCCCTCCCGCCTCCCCCACTCCCAACTCACTCCAGCTGATTGAGGTCTTCACATTTGCTCAGCAACCAGCACAGGGGCTCCACGTGCTCCCGACTGAGGCCACAGCCTGTGAACCTGCTGGAGGAGAGGAAACAAGTCCATGGAGAGGGGCGCTAAGCCACTCAGAGCCCGCCCTGCCTCGTCCTGGGTGTGGCCTCCAGCTCCCACAGGGCCTCAGCCAAGGTTGGATCCTCTGAAACTCTCCGTCATCCACCACTTCCCCCTCCCGCACAGCAGATCCCACCCGGCAGCCCGAGGCTCCTTGTGGGGAGGTGGTTCCCAGACAGGGATCCAGGACCAGCCGCGCCTGCATCACTTGGGAACTCATTCAGATGCCAGTTCCAGGAACCGGGCCCAGACCTACTGAATCAGAAACCACAGGGCCAGGGATCTCTAGGTGGTTGATTCAAGCTCAAGTTGGACAGCTACGGCCCTTGGGGCCACGTTAATAACCAGACATGCAGGGTGGGGAGGGAGAGAAGGAGGGTGATGCCTGCTTTTGCCTTTGACATTGGAATTGAGGGGAAGGGGATTCAGAGATGCCAACTTCCAGCCACAAAATAAGTCAAGGGGAGGAAAAGTACAGCTTAGGGAATATGGTCAGTGATACTGTAATAATGTTGTAGGGTGACACACGGAGACTGTCCCCATCACGGCGAGCAATGACTAATGTCTGAGCTGCCCAACCACTAGGTCATACACCTGCAACTAACCTGTACTCTAGTAAAAATGAATGAAGAAGTAAATGGCCACACACAAAGTAATAGTAAATCTGCCTTTGAAAGGTCTAAATTGAGACTAAGCAATAAGGTAAACGAAGGACCCATCATCACCAGCCAACAACTAAAAAAAAAAACAAAAAACCAGGGAAGAAAAAGAATCTTAAAATCAGAAAGCACCTAAAATCAGTATCTCAAGTTTTTATCTGTTCCTCTCCTTCCTGATTTTCCCCGTTTCCGGGGAAAATCCTTCTTATACTACTATTTACTTCCTATTTTTAAATCAGCTCATTCTTTTCACTGGATGCATTTATTGCAAAAGGAAACCTCTTATCATTTGCTCAGATGCAAAAGTGGCAATTGTTTGCATTTGTTTGGAAGCTGCAAAGAGACCACAGGGATAAGGACCCGTGAGATGAGAGCCAACTACCATCCTTAAATTCGATCCAGAGTGTCCTTGCTGAGGGCTCTCTCCCTTGATTAAAAAGGGAACTCAGCAAGTGTTAGAACCACGCTGAAGTCCCACCAACTCCCCACCCAGACTTCCTCTGGGTCCTAATCAGACTGAGAATCAAAAAGGGAATAATGACCTTACGAAGGTACTCTGGTGACGTTGAACTACCGTACTTGTGCCCAACCTCCTGAAAAATCCTCTCATCCTGGTCTCTGTCCTGCATTTTGCAAACCTCGGGCTTAGAAACAATCCAGGCTTCCTAGAAGTCAGGGGTCATGTTGGGCTCGGACAGGAGGTGAGAAAACTACGGCCCAGGGCCGCCTGGTTTTCACAGGCTAAGAATCATTTTTCCATTTTCAAATGGTGGAGAAAAAAAAAAAATCAAGAGAAGACCACTTCCTGACACACGCACAATACACGAAATGCTGAGTCTCTGCATCCATGACAGTGTTTGTACGAGCACGGGGGCCTGGGGGTGCTTTACCTACTGTCCCCGCCACTTTCAAGCTACGATGAGGGGGTCAAGTGGCTATCAGAGAGATCGTGTGGCCTGCAAAACCCAAACTCCTTCCAATCTAACCCTTATGGGGAAAAGTCTGTCCGCCTCGGGGCGAGGAGCCACGGCGGAATGACCTGGGTTCGAGTGCCAGCTGCTGCCTTCCTGCCGTGGGATCACAGCCGTGAGGCTTATGGGACACAATGTGCAGAAGGCTCGAGAAAGGCGTCCTGCAGATATTCAACATAGGTTGATTCTCCTATTTACTGTGACTTCACAGCTGAGGAGGCTGAGGCCGAATGGAGAGGGGGCCCTTCCGAGGTCTCTCGGCGAGCCAGCGGCATCCATTCCCAGAAACATCATCTCTGCGGGCGGAGGTTGCCCTCCGCCCCATTATCCTGCCTCCAGGGTGGCACCTCCTCCCTCTCACCCAGGCAACCACGGAGCAAGGGGCCAGGAGCTAGCAGGGGAAGGACACCGTATCGGGGAGTGCTTCCTGCTTTACACATCGTCTTGGTTAATCCTTCAATTCAATCCTTTCAATCCCAATCCAAAGCTAGGATTGAAGCCCAGTGGGCCGGTTATGAAGTCCTTTTCCTTGGACCAAGCCCCTGAGCTCCGGGTCTAGTCTCACAGGTACTCCTTATTTGCCTTGGCCAAAGCCCGGCCCTCTCTGGACCCCTGCTTCTTTATGTTGGAGGAAACAAGGCTCCTTGCTGGGTCTTTTCAAGGAAATGGCCCACGGCAGGCAAGCTGTACTCTGCTCTAGGCATCCAAGAGGCGGGTCTACTTGTCCCCAATACCTACCAGCTGCCCGGGCACAGTTTCGGGGACTTACCCACAGCACTCGCCTTCCCGCTCCTCGCTCGACCTGAAGTGCAGGGTCAGGTGATACAGGGACCTGGAGCAGACAGCACCTGAGTCAGCTACCCTTGGCCACAGCCTCAGGATGCCCCTGGGGGCGCTTCCTGTAGAAGCCAAGCCCCTGACTTGGGTCCTACCACCTCTACCCTACCCTCTTCCACCCACTAGCCAGGGCACAACCCTCCAAGGTGTTACCCACCTGAGATCCACCTTCTGAACCCGGGGGCACAGGCTGAAGAGGTCGGCCAGCAGGAGGGGGCTCTTCGGGGACAGCCTCGTCTGGCTTAGCCTGAAAAGGGAAGGAGCGGGGCCTTATGTAGGCAAGGTGGAGCCAAGCAAGAGTGGGCAGGTAGCCCAGATGGGCTGGAGGGGAAGGAAAGGGAGGAGAGGGAGGGCCGGCGGGTCGGCGATTCAGTAAGGAGAAAGGCGGGGACTCAAGAGGGAAAAATAGGGACCTCGAGTCAAGCAGACCTGGGTTTGAGCTCCAGTTCTGCTTATCGGCTGTGTGTCCTTGGAAGAGTCACTTAACCTCTCTGAGCCTCAGCTTCCTTACCTGGAAAACAGGACTCCTCGTGGGATACGTTCCTCTAGGGTGTCGTGAGGATACGTTCCAAGTTGGTGCACTGCCTAGGGCGATACCTATGCTTGTTTTATGATTATACTGTTTCTGCCCTCAAGCAAGCGCTTAACAGGCCAGTCCCGCTGAGAGGGAGCGGGAAGCTTTAGGCCCTTGGAGTAGTTGCTCAGTGATTTGGCGCTAGATAACCCATTTTTGGGGCTGTCCAGTAGGGCGTTCAGAGGCCTCGCAGACCTGTACGAGGTTCTCCCTCTCCCCGTCCACTTCCCATCGCCACGACAACTAAAACGTCGCCAGGGCCATGCATCACTGGGGAGCAAAGTCCCCCCTGGCTGGGAACCATTGCCTTAAAGTGAGATGGCGCCATCGTGCCCTTGGAGGCGTCCTCGGCCCCTCCACTTCCCTCGCCCCGTAAACCCTCCCTCAGCTCGTCTTGTCCACTCCACTCTCAAGATGCACCCTGATTCGACCTGCTTCTGCCCCAGGCCCCCCAATCCTGGACCCACCATCTTTGACCCTACACAGCCTCTTCCCGCTCTCATTTCCACTCTTGTCCCCCAACGCCTTCTCTACCTAGCACCCTGAGCTTTTTTTGTTTTAAGGTTTTATTTATTTATTTGACACAGAGTGGGGAGCACAAGCAAGGGGAGCAGCAGGCAGAGGGAGAAGGAGAAGCAGGCTCCCCGCAGAGCAGGGAGCCAGACGTGGGGCTTGATCCCAGGACCTTGGGATCATGATCCGAGCTGTAGGCAGAGGCTTAACCAACTGAGCCACCCAGGCGCCCCCAGACTGAGCTTTTGAAAACACACATCACAGGGATGCCTGGGGGGCTTAGTTGGTTAAGCATCTGCCTTCAGCTCAGTTCATAATCCTGGGGTCCTGGGATCGAGCCTGCTTCTCCCTCTCCCTCAGCCTGCTGCTCTCCCTGCTTGTGCTCTTTCTCTCTCTGTCAAATAAATAAAATCTTAAAAAAAAGAAAAAAGAAAGAAAATACACATCACACCTCTATCAAGTCCCCTTGGACAAAACCCCAAACTCCGGGCACCTGGGTGGCTCAGTGGTTAAGCCTCTGCCTTCAGCTCGGGTCATGATCTCAGGGTCCTGGGATCAAGCCTCACATCGGGCTCTCTGCTCAGCGGGGAGCCTGCTTCCCCCCCTCCCCCGCCCCTCCCGCCGCCTCTCTGCCTACTTGTGGTCTCTCTCTCTGTCAAATAAATAAATAAAATCTTTAAAAAAAAAAACAAAAAAACACCCCAAACTCCTCCCCATGGCTCCCAGGCCATGTGTGACGCGGCCCAGGTCTCTCTCTCTGCCTCCCCTCCTGCCCTTCTGGCTGTTTCTTGAGCCTACCAAGTTCAATCTTGCCTCAGGGCCTCCTAGCTGCTCTTCCCTCTCTTTGGAACACTGTTCCCTGCTCTTCACAAGCCTGGGCCCCTTTCGTCCTTCACAGGTCGAACCTTAGTATCCCTCCTCAGAAGCATTCCCTGACCCTTCCTCACCTTTGCGGGCACTCTTTACCACATCACCTAGATGAACACCTTATCACCATCTGAATTCGTCTTACTCGCTGATTGTCCAGCTCCCGCTATTACAATGTAGGCTCCAAGAAGACAAGGACCTGCTCTTTTCTTCCCCCGTCTCTGCTGTGTCTCGAGCCCTCCAAATTGCATATGGATCGAGTACTACAAAGCCTGAGCCCTGGTGTGGGGCAGGCTGGCCCCCTCATTCCACAGACAGAGGAGATTTAGGGGCTGATGCTGTGTGACGTGGGGATGGAGAAGTCCCTCCCTGGTCCGGGGCTTCCCACCTGCTCATTTTAGCTGCCACTTTGTCGTGGGGGCCGTGCGTGGATGCGAGCTCTGCCACATCTGCCCACCTCTGGAACGCCACCCGGCTCCTCTGTCCCTTCCCAGTAGGACGCGGGGATAAGCGAGATCCCGGCTGCAAAGTGAGCTGCCGCGGGCGTCCCAGAGAGCCTCAGCATTAGCACTTATGTTGCTGTTATTAACGGTATGATTTAATTTCCCCTTGTATTTTTCCATCCAAGCTGCAGCTGCTTTCCCCCTGCTGGAAGAGTATTTAAAGTAAATCCTTTTTAAATTCTAACCAGTCTGCGCTGAAATTAGAAAGTGGAGTTTTAAATACTTTGGAGGATGCTGCTTCAGTTCCCCTTTGGCGGAGTTAGACGCTGACCTTTAAAAACCGGCGTTTATGACACAGACGCCACCTACATCTGTCAAGTCCCTTTCTAGGAGTTGGTGACCTTTCCGTGAGTGAGGAGGAGGAGGACGGCCCATTTGCCAGAGACCTTCCACTCTTCAAGGTGCCGGGAGAACACCGGTCTGGTTGGAGCCATAGCCCCGGGGGAGGGGTTGGGGAACAGGAGTCCGATTTCTCAGATGAGGAAACTGATCACACAGCACCCCCCACACAGGTTACTAGGGAAGAGCTCCCAGCTGGGCCAGACAAAATGAGAGCCCAAGAAAAAGGAGCGGCGGGGGAGGAGGGGACGGTTTTGCAAGCCTCAGGGGATCGGTCTTACTGCAGCAGGCGGAGCTCGGGCAGCTCGGGTAAGTGGTGCAGCAGGATCTCCAGGCTCTGGTCACTCAGGACCTCACAGGACAATCTGTGAAACAAAGCATCCGAATGAGGCAGGGGAGCCCTGGGGAGAGCCAGGAGTGCACCCTCACAGTGGTAGCCCTCTGGACAGGGGTCGTGCCCAACACACTCCCTCCGAATGCCGGGCCCTTGCGTGATCATTGAGGCTGGAGGAAAAGGAAGGTCGGACACATCTGGAAAGTGCTGGTTAAGCCAAATGAAATAGTTTCCTTTGCGGCAGGACATCTCAGAGTTTGAGTGTGCCGCTGGGCACTGGGACCTCCCCACGGAACTCTTAACATTTTTCCCCGAATGTCACAGCCTCGCAGGAGCATCATCTCGGGGTCCCTGGAGATGGGTGCTCTGCAGAAGACACCTGTTAGGAAGAACACGCTGCCTGGACCCACAGTGAGATCAACAGCGGCCGCTCAGGCCTGTAGCTGGTCAACAAAGGGGGCCGAGGCGCGGGTTAGCTGGGTTCTCGGGCTGTCCGTTGAAACCAGACCGACCAGCTGATCACTTGTCAGGATAATCCGCCAGACCCCAGTCCACTTGGGAGAAACTGCACTCACCCATCCTTTGGGGTCTGCCTGGGCTGCAAGACGGGGACCCGCAGAGTGTCTATGTGCCCTGGCATTTATAGAGCCTCCACCGGGGTCCGGGCAACTTCCCCACTCCCGGAGGCCTTTGGGCTGTTTTCCTTGTGCCTTCTCCACCTCTGCCCTTTGCTGTCTCTGTTCCTGTCTCACCAGGCCCCCAATACACTGTGCCATGGTCTCTGGTTGGGTCAGTGTGGGCTCGACACATCTTTTTTTTTTTAAGGCAATAGCAACTTAACCCGTTATGACATCTCACGTGCATTGCCAGGATGTGCCCGGGCAAAGCAGACCTGCAGTGGTAGAATTTGGGTAGGGGGCCGGAGCCCCATCCCCTTCCCCGGCATCCAGTTACTGGAGTTCAGCATTAAGTACGTTGATAACGATATTTGGGTACGTGGTCCCAACGCCCTACAATCGGCAAAGTGCTTTCATGCTATTAACCCACTTTTTCCAGCCACAGCTGACGGAGGGTGGCCCTCAGGCCCCCATCTGTGCTCAGACCACCTAGCGCTCCCCGGGGCAGTTGACACAAAGCCTCCCACTGTGGAAGTGGGTCCATAGCAGGCTGGGATGTCCAGCTGTATCCTTGTGCCCTCTCTAGGGCCTGGCCCGGTGCCTGGTATACAGGTGGTGCTTAGCAGTTACACAATAGAAGAGAGCTTTCAGCAGCACTGGGTCCCACGCCACTGGAAGCGGCCTGGGCATCTATCTAGACTCTAGAGGGGGGCGGCTGAAGAGCCCGTGGTGCATCTAAACTGTGGAGGCTTAAAATTAAAAGGCACAAATATGGGGACGCCTGGGTGGCTCAGACGTTAGGCGTCTGCCTTCGGCTCAGGTCATGATCCCAGGGTCCTGGGATTGAGCCCCGCATCGGGCTCCCTGCTCGGCAGGAAGCCTGCTTCTCCTGCTACCATTCCCTCTGCTTGTGTTTCCTCTCTCACTGTGTTTCTCTCTGTCAAATAAATAAAAATCTTAAAAAAAAAAAAGGCACAAATATGAAAAAATAAACAGGCACGAAGGAGGGCGCGTGATGTAATGAGCACGGGGTGTTACATAAGATGATGAATCACTGACCTCTGCCTCTGAAACCAGTAACACGTTATGTTAATTACTTGAATTTAAATTTAAAAGTATATATATTAAAAAAATAGAAACAACAGGACCCCCCGCAGATATTTCACGTCTGATAATGATTTTGTGGTTATACTAAAAAAATAAATAGGGGCGCTTGGGGGCTCAGTCAGTTCAGTGGCCAGCTGTTGGCTTCAGCTCAGATCATGATCTCAGGGTCGTGAGATCGAGCCCCACATCGGGCTCTGCGCTCAGTCCAGAGTCTGCCTCAGAGATGCACCTCCGAGATGGGATGAGAAGGAAACTTATCTTCTGAGGTCTTCTTCCCCCAGGCCCATCAGAAAAACATCAGATACACCCACACTGAGGGCCATTTCACAAAATACCCATCGAGCACACCTCAGAGCTGGCAAAGTCATGCCGAACACAGACGGGCAAACTGTCACAGCCCAGAGAGGCTGAGAACACGAGGCCTAAATGCCGTGCGGGATCCTGGACGGGATGACGGGTCAGAGAGAGGCTCTTAGGAGGAAAAACTGGGGACCTCTAAATAAAGCCTGGAGTGTGGGGGACGCAGCAAGGCCCGTTTCCCAGTCGTGACAAATGGGCCATGATGGGTGATACTAATCACCAGGGGCCACGGGTGGAGGAAATCTCTGTACTAGTTTCGTAACTCTTATGTAAATCAAGGCTTAACCTATTCTAAAATAAGTGCCTGTTAAAAAGTTCCTGGAGGGGCGCCTGGGTGGCTCAGTCATTGAGAGTCTGCCTTCAGCCCAGGTCAGATCCCAGGGGCCTGGGATCGAGCCCCGCATCGGGCTCCCTGCTCGGCAGGAAGCCTGCTTCTCCCGCTACC
>JAQQSY010004213.1:0-12454 GCA_028646535.1 Procyon lotor
AATGGTAGCAGGAGAAGCAGGCTTCCCGCCAAGCAGGGAGCCCGATACGGGGCTCGATCCCAGGACCCTGGGATCATGACCTGAGCCGAAGACAGACACTTAACGACTGAGCCACCCAGGCGCCCTCTAAGTTACATTTTTAAAACAATTTCTCTGGCTGCCGTGTAGAGATTATGCTGTGTAGTGGTAAATTAACTAGCGTTAAATAAAGAAATGCTTTTTAAAAATTACTTAGGCTCTTTTATTTTTTTTTTAAGATTTTACTTATTTATTTGTCAGAGAGAAAGCACAAGCAGAGAGAGCAGCAGGCTCCCCACTAAGCAAGGAGACAGATGCGGGACTCGATCCCAGAACATGACCTGAGCTGAACACAGACCTAACCAACAAAGCCATCCAGGCATCCCTGCTTAGGCTCTTTTAAACAAAAACTATATCGTACTAGGAATTGGTTACAGGGGCACCTGGGTGGTTCAGTCAGTTAAGCGTGTGCTCAAGTCATGATGCCAGGGTCTGGGATGGAGCCCCTCAGTGGGGAGCCTGCTTCTCCCTTTGCCTGCCACTCCCCCTGCTTGTGCTCTTTTTCTCTCTCTGTCAAATAAATAAATAAAATCTTAAAAAAAAAAAAAAAAGGAATTGGTTACAAAGCTGATAGAAGACCTAAGATTTCAAACAGGGTGTGAAGAAACAACTTGAGATTCACCATAGCCTCTACTACTTCCAGGACTGAAGGAACCAAGGGAGGTAGTGTGAACATGGCCCAGACTCTGGAGTCCCCCAGCAACAGAACCATCATCATCACCTCTTGTCCAGGTCAAATTGTCAAGCATGGCGATATCAAGTACGTGCTAAATGAAGGTATGCCAATTTATGATAGACCAAATGAGAATGGCTCCCTAATCATCAAATTTAAGGTAAACTGTCCTGAGAATGGATTTCTCTCTCCTGATAAACTCACTTTGCTGGAAAAACTCCTACCTGAGAGGAAGGAAATAGAAGAGACTGATGAAATGAACCAAGTAGAACTGGTGGACTCTGATCCAAATCAGAAAAGATGGCGTCATTACACTGGGGAATCACATGAAGAACATCATCCTAGGGGGCCGTTCAGTGTCAGACCTCTTAAAGCAGCTAGTAACACCACTAGCATTTTATATGGGATAGTGAATAAGTGAAGGACTATAATCATAGCTGACTACTTGCTATTGTTTTTGTGTTAATATTCAACTATAGTTGTGTTTTAAAAGCTAAATGAAGAATAAACTCGAGTATAAAAGCTCAAGAAAAAGTTCTTATGTTCATATATTATCATGATAGGAGCCTTCTTTAGGTCTGCAGAAGATGGGACTATCTCAAGCAGCTGGAGCCACAGAGAAGCGTGGTATAGGAGTCATCACAGCAAACAATCTTCCACCGATTCTCTCTCTACTAGGCAAATCTACCCACAAGGGAGGCTAGGAAATTTAGTTCACTAAGGCACAGAGCTGAACAAGAGATCAAAAAACAAAAAGACAGTTGACCAGCCATGAGACAAAAGCAGAAATAAGGAGACCAAGAGGAGCCTGATGCAGTAAATCAAATGAAAATTACAGTTGATTGGACCATGAAGGTGGAAATGACCACAAATAAATGGAGTCAATATATTTGAAATATGATCAATAAAACTCATTTGGAGAGCAGATGTAGCAAGTGAGAGATAAAGTGTAAACTTAGCGATAACACCTAGATTTTCTACTTTAACAACTAAAGAATAATGATACCTCTACAAGGATACAAGGATGAGAAAGACCAAAAAAAAAAAATCAGTGGACTTTAGGTGTGATAGAATTAAAAATTCTGGTTTGGCCATGTTAAATTCAAAGTGCCAATTAGATATCTATGTGGAGATTTGGCACTGGATAAATGAATCTAGAAAAATGGGCAAATATCAGGACTCAAGATATAGACTTAGGAGTCATTGGCATGTACATTGTTTAGGAAAAAAATGGGATGGATGAAATTACTAAAGGAACATATATAGACAGAAAGAAGACTTCCAGGAACATTCCAATACTGAATGCTGTTGACAGGTCAACAAAGATAAAAACAGAGAAAAGACCATTGTATTGGCAACCCAGAGATCATTGATGATTTTGACAACAGCCACCCCTGTTTAGTTGAGGGCACAGAGGCCAAATTAGAATGGGTTGAGAAGAGAATATAAATATTACATGGCGGGGGGGACTACTGGGCTATTTTGTAGAAATTTTATTCCAAAGAGGAACAGAGAAATAGAGCTATAGCCACAAAGGAATGAATTTTTCATCTTTTTAAAAAGATAGGATATTTAAGATAGGAGAAAGATTTGCTTAGATATTGATGGAAAATTATCCAGTGGAGGGATACAGAAGATTCAAGACACAGGAGAGGAAAGTTGATAGGGCCAAGACCTTAAAAAATTGAAGAAAAACATGATTCAAAGCACACAAGTTGAAGGGTTTGACCCTTGATAGGCACAGGGACACTCCATCCACAATACGAGAGGATAAATCAGAGTTGTCTGCAGAAGCAGGTAGGTTGGTGGTTGGGGATCTCAGAGGGTTTCTGTTTGATTACTTCTGTCTCAATAGTGAAACTTAAGGACAAGGTCATCAGCTAAGACTGAGGGAGTAGGGCATGTAAGAGTTTAAGGAGAGTCTGAGAGAGGGTTTGAAATTGTTTTGAAAAATGAAAAATAAATATGTGAGGGATGTATATTAGGGCTTCCTTCTATAACAGCACCATTGGAGAGATGACTAACAGAACTTAACTAGGCCAGTACAACAGAGCAAATGAAGGACTTTAGGACAGTTATGGGTTTATGATGGTGAACTATGGAAATAACTTTGGGTCAGGTCAGAAATGAGTGGCTAATTCTCTCCTGAGTAGATGTGTAACACAGCTAGCTAATCACCTACATGACAGCAAGCAATGCAACTTTCAGTACCACAGAATGTCTGTCTGTATATGGTCAAACATCTTCTCAAAGCCAAGAATGACCAACCTGACCAAACCAAGCAATAGAATCCGAGAGTTTTCAATAAAAAACTATGGGGGCGCCTGGGTAGCTCAGTCGTTAAGCGTCTGCCTTCGGCTCAGGTCATGATCCCAGGGTCCTGGGATCGAGGCCCGTATCGGGCTCCCTGCTTGGCGGGAAGCCTGCTTCTCCTGCTACCATTCCCTCTGCTTGTGTTCCCTCTGCTTGTGTTCCCTCTCTCGCTGTGTTTCTCTCTGTCAAATAAAAAAAAAAAAAAGTATTAAAAAAATAAAAAACTATGAATGTCTTCTACTCTGGGAGTTCATTCTTAATTCCTTACAAAATAAATATTTGCATCATGCAATTATTTTTTCATATGGGATAACTAGAGGTGGCAGGGTATTAGTAGTTTTATCTACTGACAGTATGTGTGTTTTTTTTAATTTTGGTGTTGAGACCCCTACATGAAGGTCTGTAAACCCTACTAAGCTTGGTCAAATGAAACAGATTCTGTCTTAAACAAAGATACCCTTATTGTACAGACTAGTTTATTTTCACCAAAATATGAAGCAACCATACGTTTTTTAGTATGGAACTAAAAAAAGGAACATTTTTAGTAACCAGAAAATAGGTCATAATAAGAAGCTCTGGGGGAAAAATCATCTTAAAACCATTTTAGAGACTATTATAGATAGAAGGGATATCAAAGAAGTTGAAAGACTTAAGGACTAAATTAACTACATTATATATCATTATGTAGACCTAACCATAGTCTTCTTTTTTCTTTTAGCAATTTAAGCAACTGAAAAATTTTCCCAAGCTGCATAAATATGGGCAATATTCAACATTTTAGGGCCTTATTTTCCTTCTCTGTGAAATGAAGGGTTACCCTCATAGAATCCCAAAAATTAGCATATTATTCCTATCCTTTCTTTTATTAATGTGGTGTATCATGTTGATTGATTAGCAAATACTGAACCACCCTTACAGCCCAGGAATAAATCCCACTTGATTGTGGTAAATGATTCTTTTAATGTACTGTTGGATTCGATTTTCTTGTACCTTGTTGAGAATTTTTGTGTCCATGTTCATCAGGGTTATGGGCCTTAAATTCTCCTTTTTAGTGAGGTCTTTGTCTGGTTTTGGAATTAAGGAAATCCTGGCCTCATAGAATGAGTTTGCACCCAAAAACAAATAATCCAATTAAGAAATGGGCAGATGACATGAATAAACATTTTTCCAAAGATGACATACAGATGGCTTACAGACACATGTAAAGATGTTCAACAGCGGTCATCATCAGGGAAATGCAAATCAAAACTACAGTAAGATATCACCTAACACTTGTCAGAACAGCTAAAATTAACAACACAGGAAACAACAGATGTCAGTGAGAATGCAGAGATAGAGGAACCCTCTTACAGTATTGGTGGGAATGCAAACTGGTGCAGCCACTCTGGAAAATAGTGTGGAATTTCCTTATAAGGTTAAAAATAGAACTACCCTACAACCCAACAATTGCACTACTTAGTGAAATACCGATTCAAAGGAGTACAAGCACCCAGATGTTTATAGCAGCATTATCAACAATAGCCAAATTACAGAAAGAACACAAATGTCCATCAACTGATGAATGCATAAAGAAGATGTGGTAGATATATACCATGGAATATTACTTGGCCATCAAAAAGAATGAAATCTTAAAAAAAAAAAAAGAATGAAATCTTGCCATTTGCAACTACATGGATTAAGCTAGATGGTATTATGTTAAGTGAAATAAGTCAGTTAGATAAGGACAAATACCATATGATTTCACTAACACATGAAACAAACAAGCAAAGAGAGAAAAAGAAAGAGCAAGAGGCAAACCAGAAAACAGACTGACTCTTAACTATGGAGAATAAACTGGTGGTTACTAGAGAGGAGATGGGTGGGCTGGGTTAAATAGGCGATAGGGATTAAGGAGTGCACTTGTGATGAGCACTGGGTGATGTATGGAAGCGCTGAATCACTATATTGTACACCTGAAACTAACATTACACTGTATGTTAACTATACTGGATTTTAAATAAAAACTTTAAAAAATGTAAGCTAATTTAAAGGCCTTATCCTGTATGTCTATGCCACTGTCAAGAGTGGCTTCATTTGCAGGAGGTGAGCTTAATACAAGGGAAACCATAATGCAATAACTCTAACAGAATATAGGATCAGTGGGGAAAATAGATGAAAATGAGAAAGGGGAAGCTTTTTTAATTTGATGGACAAAGCAGCAACCTCACTATTTCATCTGTAACAACTCAATACAATAAGCACAATGGACAACTTTCATATTTAGTGTTAACATATTTAGATAGCGCTGTGTTGTATACCATACCTAAGACCCAGTGAAAGAGCAAAGGGTGTAGTCGCAGAGCTGAGATCATCCTCTAATTTCTCCTCTTACTGCGTAGCCTTGAACAAACTACATAAATTGCTCATTTTTAGCATCCATGTCCTTCAAAAGGCAATATTCTTCTAAATGTCATAGGAGTTTAATGATGTTGGATATTGTAGAGTACATAGTACAGTGCCTAGTACTTAGTAGAGTTGAATAGATGATAGCCATTATCAGACAGTGTTAAACAGGGCAGTGAACCCTGTCTGCTAAAGTGTTCCCAATTCTATTAGTATAGAATATAGAAAGGGAGTCATAGAGGAAGAGGGTCAAGGAGTCACGCAAAGAGGTTGGAAGCAGGTGCCACACACATCAAAGACAAAATTTCGACCATTCTTGGTTGTGGCATCCTACACCCAGGAATCCAAATCCCCATGAAGCCCATGCAAGCATTTCATCTGAAGCCTTCAGATACAAAAGATGAGAAGCTGGGAGGCTATAAACACTTTTTCTCTATCATAGATCATTTTGCTTAGTAAACTGGCAGCACCAGTGATTACTCAGTAACTCAGCTTATATAAAACGTGCTCCAAAGAGTCCTAAAACACAAGTTTAGGATTTCTAGTGGATGTGAAGGTTATTGACTCTAAGGGAATGGTTTCTTAAACCAATAGAAGACTACTGAAAGATTTGTCAGAAACCAGAAAGATAATTTCTTCTTCTGTAGTTTCCAAGATCACATCACAGAACATTCCATCTAGGAATCAGTAACGTGACAAAATAGTTTTTGTTTTACTCTAGGTAGACAATAAATACAATTCAGTGATTTAATACAACTGCATGTATTTTTTTCTCCTTTACTAACATAACATATGCATCATTTTTATCTACCATGCTAGCTGCTATTATAAATGTACTGATTTTGGGTATTCCTTAAAATAACCCACTTGACATCATTTGTGTGATATACACATGCAAAACAAATTTGACATAAAAACCAAATAACCACATATAATTTTCTATTGCAGGAATCCTTTTGGAGACTGAAATTTCTAATGAATAACTTTAATCAATTTATAATCCTCAGAAACTGGAATTATAAAGGATCTCAGAGACCATCAAAACCAATCGCCTCATCTAAGAAATAAGGAAACTGAATCCCAGGAAGGACAAATGTGTTTTATACAGGACCACAAAACTCATTAGAAACAGAACAGGGACAAAAACCCAGACCTTCTGACTCCACAGATGGTGCTCAAAACACTGGGCTAGTGATCAACTTAAAATAGATAGACCACTCCAAGAAATAATAGATCCACTGAAAAACATCCTTATGTAAAGT
Source organism: Procyon lotor (assembly GCA_028646535.1). NCBI lineage: Eukaryota > Metazoa > Chordata > Mammalia > Carnivora > Procyonidae > Procyon > Procyon lotor. The sequence goes on from JAQQSY010004213.1 coordinate 6,709, forward strand.
ATGAGGCAGCTCTGTAAGCAAATAGTCAGAATCTTAATGAAGTTAGGATGATATTAATGAAAATTAAGAAGGCAGACTAATGAAGAAAGGAAAAAATTATTAAACAGTTAATATATTTAATTTCTCACACTTACTTTGTATTGGCTTACTGGGGACTTTAATACTGTATGAGAGCTATATACACGTCTTATATCTTTTAATTCTAGTCTTAAAGGATCTGGAAAAAAGCCACAATGCCAAGAAGTAGGAGGAGCAAAAGTAAATATAAATAGGCAACCATGTTAATTTGAGGATTTTCAGGCAAGAGTTCATGTACCAAAAATGAGTTTGAGGACTAGATGTTCTACAAACAGGAAGAATTTAGGCATCAAAATCCAATTTGATCAAACCACTTTGTACAAAGGAAAGGAAATTGTGTGCAAGACAGTTTGCAATGAGGTTGTCTGTCATTTCTGAGAAAAGATTTTATATTCATACAAAATTCATAAGCAAAATCATGTCAAGTATGATGGTGTTGTTAAAGGATATAGCTGTAAAGTCAATGTTTCCACTACAGTAAAAATTGTGTTTCATGTAAATATTGAGAAATATTTTAAAATGTAAATTCTAGTTACTAAATTTAAACATCCAGTGGGAAAATGGCTATAATAAAATAAATTGAGCCTATGACTACCTGTATTCTGGCACCAAATGCCAGCAGGAAAGCACCTCAACCCAGTCTCTTAGTGGTCAGTAACAATATCCTTGGCAGAAATGATTGTGGGGGGAACAACATATATCCCTGAGAGGGCCTATATGACCTTCTCAGCATTGTCATGATCTGTATACATTTTAATCTTATAGTCACAACCAAAACCTATACCAATACCCGAAAATTTAAAACTTAATATATGCTTTATCTCAAGAAAGAAAACTCCAAGATTGTATCTGATTCACCAAAATCTTGAAAATCAACATTGTTAGCTATGAATATATATTCAGAGTTCAGCAATCCCTATGTTTTTAAATAATTTCTTACATGGATGCCTGGGTGGCTCAGTTGGTTGAGCAGCTGGGTGCCTTTGGCTCAAGTCAGGATCCCAGGGTCCTGGGATTGAGTCCTGCATCAGGCTCCTTGCTCAGTGGGGAGCCTGCTTCTCCCTCTGCCTCTGCCTGCTGCTCTGCCTCATTATAGTTTTGCAAAAACTCTAACAGAATATAGGATCAGTAGGGAAAATAGATGAAATTGTGCTCTCTCTCTCTCTCTCTGACAGATAAATAAATAAATAAATCTTTTAAAAAATAATAATTTCCTACATAAGAAATAATGTGTTATTATAGAAACATAGAAAATACATACATAAACAAAAAGACAATGAAAATAAATTACAAATGATAGGAAGTGAGAACAAGGCAAGGATATCTCCTCCTTTTATCTCTATATAATATTATACTGGAGGTACTAGCCAGTCTTGCTGTAAATCATGAAAAGGAGAAGGCATTCCAATTGGAAAGAAAAAGTAAAATTTGCCTTGTTCATAGATGACATAATTTATATACAGTAAATCTTAATGAATCTACAAAATAAGCTATCAAATCTAAAAATTGAACATAACAGTCATAGAACATAAGGTAAATGTGAAAAATCAACCATATTCCTATAAACTAACAATGTTTATCTTCCAATAAACAACTGGAAATTTAAAAAATTCTAAATGCCATTATGAGAGTGTTAACAAATGAAATACTGAGGATAAACTTAAAACACAAATGCAAGATCTCCACACTGAAAACCATAAATATCACTGAGAAAACTAACAGAGACCTAAGTAGGTAGAGAAACATACCATGTTCATGGAATGATTGATTCAAAGTTAAAATATCAGTTCTCACCATATTGATCTATAGAGTCAACGCAATTTCAATAAAAATGCCATGAAGCTTTTTTGACTTGACGAACTGACTCTAAAAATCATGTGGACATAGAAGGGACCTAAAAATACCTGAAACAATTTTGAACATGAAGAACAAATTTTGGAAATGTAATCTACCTAATCTGAAGACTTGCTATATAAAGCTACAATTGTCAAGAGAGTGTGATAGTAGCATGAAAATAGACATATGAAAACATGGAACAAAATAGTGAATCCAAATATAGTTCCACAAATATCTGCTCAGTTTGGGTTCTTTAATTTTTTTCTTGGTTTGGTTTGGTTTTTGGTTTTTGGTTTTTGACTTTTTAAAAAATTTATTTAAGCAATCTCTTCACCCAACATGCGACTGGAACTCATGACCCTGACATCAAGAGTAGCATGGGTGCGGAGCCTACCTTAAAAAAAGAGATGTTTAGCTTTAAAAAAAAAAAAAATCCCCAAGGTTATCTGGAGAGAAAAAAAAGTGTTTTTTCAACAAATGGAACTGAACAGTTGGATTATCACTGGGGAAAAAAAGATGAACTTTGATCCTTACTTCACATTGCAAACAAAAATCAACTCCAAATGGATTATCAGTCTAAATATAAACTTTAAAACTATAAAACTTCTAAAAAAAAAAACAATAAAACAAGAAATAGAAAAACCCTTTGAAGTCTTGAAGGAGGCAAAGATTTAATAAATAGAATACACAAAAATGAGTAATTTTTAAGGAAATGATTACACGGACTTTAGAAAAACTTAAGACTTTTGCTTCTCAAAAAACATCACTAAGAAAGTGGAAAAGCCAAGTCAAAGACCAGGAAAGAATTTTGCAATACATATACCTGGCAAAGAACTAATGTCTAGAATAATAAAAACTCTTACAACTCAACTGGATCATAGTCCAATAAAAAACCAATGTGAGCACTAGGGTGCCTGTGTGTCTCAGTCAGTTAACCATCTGTCTTCAGCTCAGGTATTGATTTCAGGTCCTGAGACTGACCCCCACATCAGGCTCTGTGCTCAACGGGGAGTCTTCTGCTCCCTCTCCCTCTGTCCCTCCCCACCTCTCTCCCACTCTCTCCCTCTGTCTCATATAAATAAATAAAATATTTTTTAAAAATAATGTGAGGAAAGGATTTGGATACTTCACAAAAAAGACTTACGTATGACTAATAAGTACGTGGAAGGGTGTTCAACATCCCTAGTCATCAGGGAAATGATAATTAAAACAAGATACTGCCATAAACCCACTACGATTGTTAACATTATAAACACTGATAGTACCAGCTATTGACATGAATGTGGGACAACTGATATTCATACATTCATTATTCATGGCAATGTAAAGAGTTCCCTCATATTGGAGAATATTTTGACCCAGCAATTGCACTTAGATATTTACCAGAGGAGCCCCTAGGGGGCTCAGTCAAGTAAGCATCTATCCCTTGATCTTGGCTCAGGTCATGATCTCAGGGTTGTGAGATCGAGCCCCACATAGGGCTCTGTGTTGGGCATAGAGGCTGCTTAAGATTCTCTCTCTCTTTTGGTTTGTCCCCTTGGCAAAAAGAAAAAAAAAGATATTTACCAAAAAGCAATGAAAATATATATTTATAAAAAGGCTTGATGTAAATATTTATAGAAGCTTTATTAATAATAGCCAATAAATGGAACAACCTAAATGTCCATCAAAACGTAAAAGGATTAACCAGCTGTGGTTTAAGCATACAATGCGGCACTGCTCAGCAATAAAAAGGAATTAACTACTGATACATACACCAACATAGCTAAAAATCTCAAAATCATCATGCTAAGCAAATGAAACCAGAATCAAACAATGCATACTACAAGAGTCTATTTATATAAAATTTTAGAGTGTGCAAAACTAACCCATAGTGACGGAAAAAAAAATAGTGGTTGCATGGGACAAGGAGTCAAATTTTCGACTGTAAAGGAACATGAGCAAAATTCGGGGGGATGATGGAAATGTTGGTATTTGTATTGTGGTAGCAGTTACATAGGTTTATACATCTGTCAAAACTTGAAAGTATAATAGAACTTCCAGACTGACAAGCAAATAAAAAAGAAACAAGGAAATTTTAGCAAGTCAACAAAAGTAGGGAAATGGAGAGGGGAAAATAAATAGCAAATATCAAACAAGAAGGCATAAAATCAAGTATATCACATGACCCGACCTATTTTTAAAGGACATTCTGGCCTCTGTTTTGAGAAGAGGCTAAGAAAGTATAAGCAAGTTTTCTTCTAAATATTGCCTCTACAAAGAAGTCTTCCCTGGCTCCCTTCTCTACACACATCCCATTTATGATTATAATACATAGAAAAATGCATAAATGAACAGAAAAATTACTAGAATTAATGTTATATTAACAAGAGTCCTGGATACAAAAATCAATATATACAAATCAATTTTGTTTCTATAGAATAGGCAAATAATTGTAAAATATTTTGAAATATCACAATGGCATCAAAATACCAAAAACCTAGGAATCAAGACATTATAAAATATTACTGAAAGAAATTAAATAAGACCTAAATAAATGAAAGCATATAATCATTCTCATGAATTAGAAAACTCAATGTTATAAAGATGTCAACTCTTCTAAAATTTATCTATGGATTAAAAATTTGTTTATGGTTGAGAATTTCTACAGTTTTTGGTAGAAGGTGGCCGTCTAAACTTCATATTAAAATGCAAAAGACCAAGGCACCTGGGTGGCTAAGTCTGTTAAGCATCTGCCTTCGGCTCAGGTCATGATCTCAGGGTCCTAGGATTGAGCCTGCTCAGTGGGAAGTCCGCTTCTCCTTCCCCCCTTCCCTCTTCCTCTGCCTCTGCTCTCAACTTGTGCTCTCTCTTTCTCGCAAATAAATAAATAAAATCTTAAAAAAATAAAACAAAGTAAAATGCAAAAGACCAAGAATAACCAAGATGAAGAATAAAATGAGAGTACTTACTTACCTAAATATGCAACTGCAGTAACTAAAACAGCACGGTGCTGCCTTAAGGATAGACAAATAGACCAATACAACTATTAAAGAGGCCAGAAAGAAACTTACAAATATTTGATGACCTGATTTATGATCAAGATAACACTGCAGAGCACTAAGGGGAAAGAAACTACTTCAATAAATGGTTCTGGGTCAATTAGATTTTCAATTCTAAATAAATGAAACTATATCCCTACCTTATATTATATAGAAAAATCAATTTTAGGTGGATTGAAGACTTAAATGTGAAATGCCAAACAAATTTCCTAGATAAAAATGTTTGCATATATCTATAGGATCTTGAAGTAGTTTTATCTGAATATAAAAGTCCTAATGATAGAGAATGAGATTGATAAATTAGATTATAGTGAAATTAAGAACCTCTATGGAAAGATCCAGTACAAAAAAGGAAATAGGTAAGATATAGGACTGGAAATAATTTTTGCTATACTTAGATCCAACACAGGGCCCAAACACAGACTGCAGAGCTCCTATAAATCATCGTTAAAGATACAATTCTACTCACTTGAATAGGATAACCAAAAGGTCCAAAAAAGATAACCACATGGTCAGCAAAGTTATGAAAACTGTCCAACCTCAGTAGTAACCAAGGAAACACAACCTTAGACCATAAATCAGTATCACTCTAAGTGCACCAGAATGACAGAAATTTTAAATCCTGATAATATAGAGGTGTTAATTCACTAACCTATGTATTTATGATTTCTATGTATACTGTTCTCCATAATAAAAGTTACAACTAGTTAAAAAAATAAATGGTGGGGGATCAATATTAGAATATCAATTAAAATAGCAAACAAAAATAGTCTGATGAATGCACAAATACC
>JAQQSY010004214.1:0-12454 GCA_028646535.1 Procyon lotor
ATTTGGCTTGAATTAATCTGCTGTTAAACCCATTCACTGAGTTCTGATTTTCAATGATCCTATCTTTATTTTTTTCAAGCCCTGTATGGTTTTCTAATAGGTTGGTTCATCTTTACAGTTTCATATTTTTCAGCTCACATCTTGTTTTCAGTCTTTTTTTTTTTTATTCTGAAATGCTTATTTTTGTTCAAATTATATTGATGGGGATTCTTTGAAGTCTAGGACAAAAATAGATTCCTCCAGGGGCGCCTGGGTGGCTCAGTCGTTAAGCGTCTGCCTTCGGCCCAGGTCAGATCCCAGGGTCCTGGGATCGAGCCCCGCATCGAGCCCCGCATCGGGCTCTCTGCTCGGCAGGAAGCCTGCTTCTCCCGCTACCATTCCCTCTGCTTGTGTTCCCTCTCTCGCTGTGTTTCTCTCTGTCAAATAAATAAAATCTTTAAAAAAAAAAAAAAAAAAAAATAGATTCCTCCAAAAGGGGGAATTTGGCTTTTGTGCAGTACCAGGGACACTTGCAAGGTAGGAATCCTTTTTTTTTTTTTTTTTCTTTTTTAAGTAGGCTCCATGCCCAATATGGGGCTTGAACTCACAGCCTTGAGATTAAGAATCGCACACTCTACCAACTGAGCCAGCCAGTCGCCCTGTAGGAACTCCTTTAAATCAAATCTTCATCTTGAGGTTTTTCTGACCATCTAGTTATTTTAATTCTAGATACATATCTGTATTAGAGTTGGTTTAGGTTCGCAATTTCTCAGGACCAAATAGCAAGCATTTGTTCAGAACCACAGTTTTTGAGAGGTGATTTTTCTTACAGTCTTAAACAGTTTTTAGGAGAGAGGAGTCTTTGGTTTTTCATTCTAATTCACCCTTATATTGAGGGAGAAGCCTTCTGAAGTCTCAGCTTTATAACCAGAGTCCCGCTCAGATATCTTACCTAGTCTCTAATCCCTTTTGTCCTCAAGACCATGAAAAAAACAAGTACAAGTTAGACTGGTTTGGCAAATACCCTCAAGGAAAAAGCCAGTCTCTTTGCAATACGTCCCTCCTCACTTAGCTTCTGGCCTGAATATTCATTACTTTCACACTGGTTCATTGTATTTACATTCTATTGTAACCAGCATCTTTAAGTTATTTCAGCCAAAGTGTTGGTAAACTATATTGCTAGAAACAGAACTCAACCCTGGGAATTCACATTTAAAGCCACAGAGTCTTGGAGTTTCACAGCTAAACCAGGATCTAGCCCAAAAATGAATTAGTTCAATGGCTGTCACTTTGTAATAACTGCTGGTATTTTAATACTTCCTATGTGCCAGGTATTGTAGTAAATATTTTGCATTATTTTATTTAATCCTTACAATGATCCTAAGGGCCCATTTTACAGAAGCACAGAGATGTTAAGTAATTACCTAAGGTCCACAGCTATCAAGTGACAACACTGGGATTTTAACTCGAAAAAATCTAACTCCAAAGATCATGATTTTTTTTTTCCAAAAGATTGAACTCTTAAGATCCATGCAATTTTGCTTCTCAATAAATAACGTAAGAGAGGGAAAGACAGAAAGATAAAGAGAGATAGCATGCACTACTAGGTATGACAGAGTCACTAATGAAATCCAGGCTTTCCTATTTTCAATCCTCTCTACTTCCCTATGCTCAGGTCGGGGTTGGCATATTTCCATCAATTTTTTTTTTTAAAGATCTTATTTACTTATTTGACAGAGAGAGAGAAAGGGAGAGAGTGAGCACAAGCAGGGGGAGCAGCAGGCAGAGGGAGAAGGAGAAGGAGGCTCCCCACTGAACGGAGAGCCCCAATCGGGACTCGATCCCAGGACCCTGGGATCATGACCTGAGCTGGAGGCAGACGCTTAATGGACTGAGCTACCCAGGCGCCCCTTCCTCATTTTTTATATATATTTCTGCATTTTAAAAGTGGGCACAAACTGCTGCTTGGAAATGAAGGCTACAATGATACAACAACACCCAAAGGTAACCAGATTACAACACGTGGCCATCAATCTTTCAATCTAGCCCAATATTAACACTTCTGATCATTTGAAGACTCTTTTCTTGATGATATCGTAAGCAAAAAAAAATTTTTTTAAGATTTTACTTATTTAGGGCGCCTGGGTGGCTCAGTGGGTTAAAGCCTCTACCTTCAGCTCGGGTCATGGACCCAGGGTACTGGGATCGAGCTCCGAGTCAGGCCCTCTGCTCGGCGGGGAGCCTGCTTCCCCCTTTCTCTCTCTGCCTGCCTCTCTGCCTACTTGTGATCTCTCTCTGTGTGTCAAATAAATAAATAAAAATCTTTTAAAAAAAAAAAAGATTTTACTTATTTATTTGACAGACTGAGCAGGAAAGCACAGGCAGGGAGAACAGCAGAGGGAGAGGGAGAAGCAGGCCCCTCGTGAGCAGGGAGCCCCAAGTGGGGCTTGATCCCAGGACCCTGGGATCATGACCTGAGCCAAAGGCAGTTTAACCAACTGAGCCACTCAGGTACTTTTTTTTTTTTTTTAAAGAAATATTTTATTTATTTATTTGACAGAGAGAGAGAGAGACCGCAAGTAGACAGAGAGGCAGGCAGAGAGAGAGGGGGGAAGCAGGCTCCGTGCTGAGCAGAGAGCCAGATGCAGGGCTCAATTCCAGGACCCTAAGATCATGACCTGAACCAAAGGCAGAGGCTTTAACCCACTGAGCCACCCAGGCGCCCCCCCGCTTTTTTAAAGAAATATTTTATTTTTTATTTGACACAGAGAAGGTACTTTTTTTTTTAATTTACAATTCTAATTTCATCTACTATGTGTAGGTCTAACATCCAAAAACCCTTGATTCATACTAATAGTATTTCATACTATTCATTACTATTCATCTCATACTATTCAAACTGAGTATGAACTCAGTTTTCCTGAGTTCATCTTACCCTCTTCTTCTGTCAACTTCCACACCCAACAATGAAAGAACGAAGCTTACTTATCACAGGAAATGTGTTGGATTCTCATATGTGCCTGCTTTCCCTACCTCTTCCACCCAGCAATGATTGCATCTTGAATAAGAGATCTACCTTCAACTAGTCAATTAAACCTCTGATCAACATCCCCTCTCCTTCCCAACTACACAGCAGAGCAAGCAGCAAGGTGCATCTCCTTTTTGTGCTCAAAAATAGGAGTCCAGGAACCTTTAGGATGCAAAAGGCTATATACTGCTCCCAGTCAATTTATGAATCAAATAACCTACAAGTATGCTCTGGCCCATAGGACACTATAGTTATTGAGGGGATGGAGTGATGCCTAAACATAGTACTAGCCATCAAGAAACTAACAATCCAGGGGAGCCTGACTGGCCTATTTGGTAGAGTATACAACCCCTGATCTTGGGGGTCATGAGTTTGAGCCCCATGTTGACAATAGAGATTACTTAAAAATAAAATTAAATTTAAAAATTAAAAAAGGGGGCGCCTGGGTGGTTCAGTGGGTTAAAGCCTCTGCCTTCAGCTCAGGTCATGGTCTCAGGGTCCTGGGATCAAGCTCTGCTTCGGGCTCTCTGCTCAGCAGGGATCCTGCTTCCCCCTCTCCCTCTGCCTGCCTCTCTGCCTACTTGTGGTCTCTCCTTCTCTCTGTCAAATAAATAAATAAAAATCTTTAAAATAAAAAAATAAATAAAGTGTTTTTAAAAAAAAGAAAGAAAGAAACTAACAGTCCAGATGGGCAAACAGGACATACATAGAAACAAAGATGAGTGATAGAAAACCTACACAGGAAAGGGTAGGATATATGAAGGATGGCAAATGAAGCATACTGTAGGACTTGAAAAAAAGAAACCAAGCCAGTCAGGAAAGAATGCCTGGAGGGGGGGAGGTTAGAGCCAGATCTCAAAGGATCAGTAGATTTAAAAAGAGGGAAGAGGAGGGGTATGTGGCTGGCTCAGTCAGAATATGTGACTCCTGATTTGGGGATCTTGAGTCCAAGCCTCACACTGGGTGTAGAGCATACTTAAAAAATAATTTAAAAAATAAATTTAGGCTCAAGGTCATGATCTCAAGGTCCTGGAATAAGAGCTCCACATGGGGCTCCCTGCTCTGTGGAGAGCCTGCTTCTCCCTCTCCCTCTGCCCCCCCCACTCTCTCAAATAAAATAAAATATTAAAATATCAATAATAATAATAATAATAAGGGACACCTGGGTGGCTCAGAGTCGGTTAAGCGTCTGCCTTCGGCTCAGGTCATGATCCCAGGGTCTTGGGATGGAGTCCTGCACCCTCGTATCCTCGGGCTCCTTCTGCTTCTCCCTCTGCCTGCCGTTCCCCCTGCTTGTGCTCATGCTCTCTAGCTCTCTCGCTCTCTCTCTCTGACAAAATAAATCTTAAGAAGTATATAAATAACAATAATAACAAAAGAGGGAAGAAGAGTAGGGATGGTTAGGTGGGAAGGACATCTTAGTAGAAAGGAACGGTAGATGCCCAAAATACTGCTCTCAGTTATCAAAGTAAAAATTACTAACATATGTTATTAGTATGCTGTGTAAATGCAATGTGATGTAACAAAGAACATATAAGGAAACTGATAAAAATAAGGTTTCACCGAGGATGCTTTAAACAAATTATTCAGAATGCAAGCCCTGAGAAAGACCTCTCTTTAGAAGGATAATGGCAATACTGAAACATTTTTATAAAGATATTACCCGAAGATAATAGTAATAAGGTTGAAGTTTAGTCTCTCTAAAGCCAGCAGAGATGTTGTTAACTCTCTAACTGATTAACAAAAAGTTCCATGCTATAAGCAGATATAAGAAGATCAGAAATTATAAGAAGGAAATATAAAAAGTCCTCAAAGCAATGGTTATAAAAGGAGATGGGATATTAAAACTGAGTTGGTCATAAGAACTGTCAGGCTCAAGAGAGCATTAAAAAAAAATCTAGTCAAATATTTTTAAGTTGTGGAAAACCAGCTTTGTTTTTCATGGGCTAAAATCTTAATTCTTAAGAAGCTCTGGCGGGGTGGGTAGATGGCTCAGTCAGTTAAGCACCAAGACTCTTGACTTAAGCTCAACTCAAATCGCTTCTCGGCCTTTTGGCTAAGATCAAGTGTAAGCTCAACTCAATCTCAGGGTCATGGGCACAAATGCCAATGACCAACTCAGCGCTCAGCAGAGGGACAGGGATCTGCTTGGGATTTTCTCCCTCTCCTTCTGCTCCTCCACCACTCATGTACATGCACACGCACGCATGTTCTCTCTCTCTCTCCAAATAAATAAATCTTTTTAAAATTTTATTTGGTTATTTATTTTCTTTCAGAGAGAGCATGCACAAGCAGGGAGGGACAGAGGGAGAGAGAAAGAGAATCCCACAAACCTGAGATCACAACCAAAGCTGAAATCAAGAGTCAGTTACTCAACCAGTGAGCCATCCAGGCACCCCAGTAAATAAATCTTTAAAAAATTTTTAAAAAGCAGTTCTGGAAAAAATAGGAAGCTAGTGAAGGTACTACAAGTTAAATATATCCACTGAACTTCACATTAACTGATCTTTTCAAGCTTGCAAGTTCTTCATTCTTTTTTTTTTTTTAAGATTTTATTTATTCATTTGAGAGAGAGAGCACAAGCAGGGGGAGAGGCACACGGAGAGGGAGAAGCAGCCTCTCTGCTGAGCAGGGAGACTGATGCGGCACTCCATCCCAGGACCCTGGGATCATATCCTAAGCCGAAGGCAAACACTTAACCATCTGAGCCACCCAGGAGTCCCAAGTTCTTCATTCTCTTTAAATCTAACTAATAACCATCTTGTCTGAAGCTCTCATCTGAAGAAAAGTATCATAGAAAACATTAATGAGAAAAATTGGGAAATAAAACTGAACATTATTATAAAATTTCTCATATGAGATTTGTCATGTGGATTTTGGCGGGGTTTTCCTTTTTTTTTTTTTAATTTTATTTATTTATTTGAGAGAGAGAGATCACAAGTAGGCAGAGAGGCAGGCAGAGAGAGGGGGAGAAGCAGGCTCCCCATTGAGCAGAGAGCCTGATGTAGGGCTTGATCCCAGGACCCTGAGACCATGACCTAAGCTGAAGGCGCCACTTAGCCACTGACCCATCCAGGCACCCTGGCGGGTTTTTCCTTAAACCATTACAAAAAAAGATTAAAGATATTGTAACTAACTCCTGGTTATTTGTCACTGGCCCATATGTTTGCACTTATTATATTCTCTTGCATAGTTTCCTCCCCTTAAATGCCTAATATGTTCACTTTAAAATTATGGGAAATGGGGTGGGGATACAATATCCTAGTGGCTGGTTCTGGCTCACAGCTGCCCTCAGAATCTTCCATTATTCCATGAGAATCTCATCTCCATTCAAGGAAGAGCAGGGATCGCCTGAGTATCTAAGCACACAGCATCAGAATCCACTGAGTCTGAATATCCAACATTTCATCTTTTCCTTCAGTAATGCTAGGAGACAGGGCCTACGCAGCCACAAAGGATAATAAGGAATTCAAGCTAGCTTTGATTCCAAGGCCTGAACCAGGCAGGTCCACAGCCACGCTATACGATGTTCATACCATCCTGACAGCATGTACGACAGGAAGTGCTTTCGGGTATCAAAGAATAACTCTCGGGACACCTGGGTGGCTCAGTTGGTTAAGCATCTACCTTTAGCTCAGGTCATGATCCCAGGGTCGTAGGATCAAGTCCCGCATTAGGCTCCTTGCTCAGAGGAGAGCCTGCTTCTCCCTTTGCCTCTGCTGCTCCCCTCGCTTGTTCCTTCTCTCTCTCTCTCTCTCTTTCTCTGACAAATAAATAAAATCTTAAAAAAAAAAAAAACAAACTCTCCTAGCCCTAGGGAGATAAGAGAAATGTTGAGATTTGACAGGATAGTGTGAAAGGCAACTAAATGCTTATTTTCTAAGACAATTTAAGCACGTGCTGGCCCTGTTCTTCTACCAGGCACTGATCAAAAAACTATTCATTTGTTTCTTTTTCAAAGTTGATCCTCTGATCTCTACTGGAAAAAAATGAAGTGATACCTTTTGCTGTGACATTCTGTTCACCCAGAAGTAAGAGAAAAGCAAGTTTCATCTACACCAAGATGCTAATTTTTACCTACCAGATTAGCAAAAAATCAATAATTTGCTGAAAAACTGTGTTGATAAGAGTGTGGAGAGATTGTTGCTGTAATACATTTTTTTTTTATTTGACGGAGAGAGAGAGCGATCACAAGCAGGCAGAGAGAGCAGGGGAAGCAGGCTCCCCGCAGAACAGAGAGCCCAATGCGAGGCCCGACCCCAGGACCCTGAGACCGTGACCTGAGCCGAAGGCAGAAGCCTTAATCCACTGAGCCACCCAAGCGCCCCAAAGTCTTCCTTTTTACATTTCTGATAGGAGTAAAAAAACACAAATTCTATGGAGGCCGATTTGACAATATTTATCAAAATTACAAGTGTACATACTTTTAACCTAGCAATTCTACTTCCAAGTAGAATTATACTAAGCTGTACTTAGACATGTATAATACGGTATATATTTAAGGTTAATCATTGCACCGTTTTCAAAATATCAGAAGCAACCTAATTGACCATTAATTAGGTTAAATTTTAGTACAGCTACGGGTGCCTGGCTAGCTCAGTCTGTAGAGCATGTGATTCTTTATCTCAGGGTTGTGAGTTCAAGACCTATGTTGGGTATAGAGATTACTTAAAAATAAAATATTTTTAAAAATTCAGTACACTTATTTGGTGGAAAATATGCAGCCATTAAAAAAATTAAAGAACCCAGAAGATCCAACACAATATTGAAAAAGAGCAAATTTGGAAGACTGACACTATTTAACTTCAAGACATTCTCTAAAGCTACAACAATTAAGAAAGATTGTCTGGTATTGGCAAAAAAAAAAAATAAATAGATCAATGGAAGAGAACAGACAGTGCAGAAATAGACCCACATAAATAGAATCAACTGATTGGGGCACCTGGCTGGCTCAGTCAGTAGAACCTGCGACTCTTGACCTTGGGGTCATGCACTCAAGCCCCACGTTGGGTATAGAGCTCACTAAGAGAAAAAAAAAAAAAATAGAATCAACTGATCTTTGAGAAAGAACAAAGGCAATGCCATGGAGCAAAACTGGTCTTTTCAACAAATGGTGCTGGAACAAATGGACATCCACATACAAAAAAAATAAACCCAGACACAGACCTTACATCCTTCACAAAAATTAACTCAAAATGAATCACAGATCTAAATGCAAAATCCAAAACTATAAATTCCTAGAAGATAACACAGGAGAAAACTCAGATGACCTTGAGTGTGGCAATGACATTTTCAATACAACACCAAAAGCACTGTCCATGAAAGAATGAATTGATAAGCTGGACTTCACTAAAATTAAAAACTGCTTTGTGAACCACAGTGATAAGAGAATGAGAAGACAAGCCACGGACTGGGAAAAAATATTTGTAAAAGGCACAACTAAAAAGGAGTGCTATCCGTAATACACAAAAAACTCAAAACATAACAAGAAAATAATCCAATTAAAAACAGGCCAAAGAGAGGCGCCTGGGTGGCTCAGTGGTTTAGAGCCTCTGCCTTCGGCTCAGGTCATGATCTCAGGGTCCTGGGATCAAGCCCCACATCGGGCTCTCTGCTCAGCAGGGAGCCTGTTTCCCCCTCTCTCTCTTCCTGCCTCTCTGCCTACTTGTGATCTCTCTTTCTGTCAAATAAATAAGTAAAATCTAAAAAAAAAGGGGGGGCAAAGATCTTAATAGGCCCCAGTCAAAGATGATATACAGATGGCAAATAGGCATATGAAAAGATGATCCCCATATGTCCTCAAGGAAACGAAAATTAAAATAATGATGAGATACCACCCTACAACTATTAGAGGGGCCAAAATCCGGAACACTGACAGCAACAAATGCTGGCAAGGATGTGGAACACAGGTCCTTGGTTGGCTCAGCTGGTTAAGCATCTGCCTTCAGCTCAAATCATGAACCCAGGGTCCATGGATTGAGCCCCCGCATCAGGCTCCCTGATTAGCAGGGAGCCTGCTTCTCCCTCTCCCTCTGCCTGCCGCTCTGCCAATTTGTGCTCTCTCTCTCTCTCTCTCTCTCTCTCTGTCAAATAAATAAATACAATCTTAAAAAAAATAAAAGAATTAAGAAGCTCTATAGGCTGATATAGAATGATAAACTAAAAGAAAAATGCAGAATCATGTAACTAGTGTACTATTTTTTTAAACATTTTATTTCTTTTTTAAGATTTTATTTATTTGACAGATAGAAATCACAAGTAGGCAGAGAGGCAGGCAGAAAGAGGGGGAAGCAGGCTCCCCTCTGAGCAGAGAGCCTGACGTGGGCTCGATCCCAGGACCCCAGAGATCATGACCTGAGCTGAAGGCAGAGGCTTTAACCCCCTGAGCCACCCAGCCTCAGCACTGCTATTATTTTTAAAAGGAGGAAAAAAGCATCCATATGTATTTACATATAGAGGAGTCCCCCCGCTTAGCCACACAGATGTTCCAAGCCCCCAGTAAATGCCTGAAATGATCGATATACCTATGAGCTCTATACCTACGATGTTTTTTCCCCTTTATGTACCTATGATAAATAAAGCTTAATGTATCAATTAAGCACAGTAAGAAACTAACAACAACAATAAGTGTAACAGTTATGACAATATACTGTAATGAAAGTTATGTATGTAATACATGTGGTCTCTCTCTCAAAATATCCCGTACTGTACTCACCTTCTTATGATGTGAGATGATAAATGCCTACGTGAGGAGATGAAGAAAGGTGAGTGACGCAGGCTGCAGGACAGAGCCTTACACTGTGACTCATCTTCTGACAAACAGGACAATCTCCTGTTTCCAGTTACTGAAGCTGCGGTAACCACAGACAAGAGGGACTACTCTATATATTATGTATATAATTACACATATGTGTCGTTTTGAAAGAAAACACACAAGAAATGAGTGATACTGTTGGAGAAAAAGAAAACAGGGGCGCCTGGGTGGCTCAGTGGGTTAAGCCTCTGCCTTCGGCTCAGGTCATGATCTCAGGGTCCTGGGATGGAGCCCCATATCGGGCTCTCTGCCCAATAAATAAGTAAAATCTTTAAAATAAATCTTTAAAATAAATAATCTTGGGGCACCTGGGTGGCTCAGTGGGTTAAGCCTCTGCCTTCGGGTCATGATCTCAGTATCAGGCCCCGCAGGCTCTCTGCTCAGCGGGGAACCTGCATCCCCCCCCCTCCCCGCCTGCCTCTCTGCCTACTTGTGATCTCTCTCTCTCTGTCAAATAAATAAAATAAAAAAAAAATCTTTAAAAAAATAAAATAATCTTTATTTACTTAATAATCTAAAATAATCTAACATTAATAATCTAAAATAAATCTTTAAAATAAATAAATAAAATCTTTAAAAAAAAAGGGAAGACTTTTGTAGGCAGATATATAATTTTTTACTTCACCAAATTTGAGAGGAGAAATTTAAGAATGTGTTGAGAACTGGTCTTGACTTGAGTTTTTGTTTTTGACTGAAACTTGGACGCTAAATAGTAGTTTCCACATTTCTTTCTTTTGACAAGTGAAAAAGAAGTTTGTATACAGTTTGCATTCACTCTCTTCCAAGACTGTATTTTAATGACTCACTCAGTAAACAGAAAAATACTTCCAATTTACAACCCATTTAAAACAAACAAAAAAAGTTATGGTTCAGAATAAAACATTTGTATACAAGCTTTTTTTTTTTTCTTTTTCAATTGGAGAAGAAAAGATTCTCTGACACATTCAAACACTACTCAGGAAAATTTAAAAAAAACCACATTGCAGGGATTCCTCTATGAGAGAATATAATGTGGTTGGGGGTGGGGGGGGATACTTTCTAGCCTTTGCTCCATAAACAGCAGAAGATAGGTTTAGTTGCTCAGGAATGGGACAAGTTTGATTCCCACTGGCCCACTGAGTCTGGCTGCAGCCAATAGGTGATGTTTTGTTTGTTTGTTTGTTTGTTTGTTGGGTTTTTTTTAAGATTTTATCTATTTATTTGACAGAGAGAGAGATCACAAGTAGGCAGAGAGGCAGGCGTGGGGGGGGTGGGAAGCAGGCTCCCCGCTGAGCAGAGAGCCCAATGTGGGGCTCGATCCCAGGATCCTGAGATCATGACCTGAGCAGAAGGCAGAGGCTTTAACCCACTGAGCCACCCAGGCGCCCCTAATAGGTGATGTTTTATGAGAGGGAAGAAAACTACAAAAAAATAAAAATTAAAAATCTTCCCCAGCCCTGTTACTGAAATCCAAAAGAGCTTAAGGAAAACTGCTTTGAAAAATTACTAAATATAAGGGTGCCTGGGTGGCTCAGTCATTAAGTGTCTGCCTTTGGCTCAGGTCATGATCCCAGGGTCCTGGGATCAAGCCCCACATCGTGCTCCGTGCTGGGCAAGAAGCCTGCTTCAACCTCTCCTACTACTCTCTTGTTTGTGTTCCCTCTCTCGCTATGTCTCTGTCAAATAAATAAATAAAATCTTTAAAAAAAAATACTAAAAGTAAACTTCGGTGAGACTTAAGAAGATAGTAAGAAAGAACACAAATCAAAACCACGAGGTTATCACATCACACCTGTCAGAACGGCTAAAATCAAAAACCTAAGAAACAACAAGTGTTGGCAAGGATGTAGAGGAAAAGAAACTCTTGTCTACTCTTGGTGGGAATGCAACTGATACAGCCACTGTGGAAAACAGTATGGAGGTTCCTCAAAAAATTACAAACAGAATTACCATATGATCCAGTAATTCCACTACTGGGTATTTACATAAAGAATACAAACACACAAATTTGAAAATATATACGCACCCCTATGTTTATTGCAGCATTATTTACAATAGCCAAATTATGGAAGAAACCCATAAAGAGGATGTGGTATCTACATATACAATGGAATATTACTCTGCCAAAAGAAGAATGAATCTTGCCATTTGTACCAACGTGGATGAATCTAGAGGACATTAATGCTAAGTGAAAAAAGTCATAGAAACACAAATACCATATGATTTCACTCATATGTAGAATTTACGAAGGAAAACAAACAACAAAGAAAAGAGATAAAGACAAACTAAAAAACAGACTCTTAAGCAAAGAGAATAAACTGGTGGTTACCAGAAGGGTAAGTAGGTGGGGGGATGGGTGAAATAGATGAATGGGATTAAGAGTACACTTATCATGACAAGCATTGAGTAATGTACAGAATTGTTGAATCACCACACTATACACCTGAAATTAATATAACACTGTATGCTAATTATACTGGAATTTAAAAAAAAGATAGTAAGAAAATTGCTTTTCTTTAAAATTTCTTCCCAGTCTCCTACGTTTACCACTTAAGAGTCAAGAGATTACTTATTTATTTCTTTATTATTGAAACCCAAGTGTTCTTTTTTTTACTTTTAGTAAGTTTAAGTGTTTTTTTTTTAAAGATTTTATT
>JAQQSY010004215.1:0-12453 GCA_028646535.1 Procyon lotor
TGAAGTTCTGAATTTCTAGACTTGAAATGCCCATTGTGTGGAATTTCCATAGTTATTGTTGTCTTAAATTTGCTATTTCAAGCTTTCAACTGTTGTCACTCCCTTAAATTCCAGTGATTCAAGACTGCTGGGAACAAGTTCATGTTGACCCAGTGCACTGCCTTTGTGTCTTTGTAGATGTTGATTATATCCCTTTTGGTTTTCTAAATGGAGATACTATCTTTGCAGCCATGTATCCCAAAGTAGTCTGCTCTTTCTCTGGATCACAAACAGTAGGTCATAAAAGAAAAATGAGAAGGTAGTTGTAGGCTACACTGCTTAAATAATGAGCACTTCTTAGGTATTATAATGATGACTCGAAAACTAATTGGCAGAAGGACATTTAGCACCACATAAAACGATCATCCTTCCAGAAGAGGTAAGCTGTATAATTGAACTGGAATAATCAGGAGGCAATGAATTCATCGCTTCCTTTTCTGCTTGGCGTGCCGTGCCATATTTGGTTAAGTGGACATAATCATTTACTACGTTACCTGATGTTATACTTCAGCAACTTCAGAGTAAAACTTTTTGACTCCTATTACTCAGAACCAATTAGAGATTAAGTGTGATACTGTTGCATTCCTATAGTTTTGTTAGAGGAAATTATCTGACATTTTAAAAAAGTGTATTGAGATGAAAGTATCAGATTGTGGTTTTTGTTTTATGGGCTTTTTTTTTTTTTCCTTCCGTGGGGGAATTTTTAAGTTTCATTCATTTCATTTTAAGTTTGATTTTGCTTACCTCATACTTTTGGACTGTGTTGCTATGAATTGTGCAGAAATTTGAATCATAATTTAGTGCATTATCTCAATGAGGTTAGTTACATAATAGATCATGCATACATAGAAAATAGAGAATTGTTACAAAGATTATGTAACTTAATACAGGGTAAAGTATTTACAACACTGCCTGGCACACTGTAATCATTCAATAGCATTCTTTTTTGAGTATCATAATTAGTATCACACAGAGGCGAATTACTTTTATTTGTCCCCATGCAAGCCCACCATGAGTAGCCTATAAATGATCAACAAAAATTGAGCATCACTACTACAAAACTATCTCTGAATTTATGACCTAACTACAACAGCAAGTAAATATGTCAGCTTTGCAGAGATTAGAAAAATGTGGTGAGTGGATATATGTGTGTCTGTGTGTGTACATCTGTGAGGGAGGGGAGGGGAGAAGCTGGCCTATGTATGTTCTTAGTCTTAAATCTATATAGTATATTCTAAAGGCAAGCAGTTCTTAAAACCTAAAAATTAATAATTGGCTTATAAGAACAATGAATTTGGTTAGTTGGGATTAGAAATAATGTATAATTTATCCATTTTTATTTTCCTGAAATCTATTCACCATGCCACAGCCAAAGTGGGTGTTTGGAAAATTTGACTCTGATCAAGTTACTACCCCACTTAAAGCTTTATGATGATTTTATAAAGTACAAGAAAGAAGTCCAAAATCATTGCTACGACATATAAGAGCCTCTGGGATCCGTATTCCCCTCACCTTTCCAACCTTATGGCTCCCCAGGGCCCCTCTGCTCTCCATGGTAAAGCTGCCTTAGTTATATGCTCAATCACTTCCAAACTTTGCACGTGATGAACCATTACCCTGGAATATTTTTCCCTCCAAACCTTGCCCAACTAATTTATAATTATCATTTTGATCTCAACACATAGTAAGTGCCCATAAATATATGTAGATGGATAAAAAATGAATCATTTGAATGCATATTTTCTCAGAAGCTCTATCTTAAAAGATAATTTGAAAGTTTTCATTAATAGTTTTCCCTCTAAATGAATTATATTAAAATAAAGTTAAAACTCAATTTCAAGATTCCCTTTTATTCTAATTCATGTCTGAATTTTTAAGATTCTTACCACGTTAATAGAGGGGGGAAAAGGTCCTTTATTAGTTATTGTATTTGTTTTCAGATTTAGAGTTAATTCATAATAAAGGGGGAGGTTGAGTTTATATATCCTGTCTAGAATTTTGGGAGATTTTGAGATAAGGCCCAAAACTTGGCTTTCCAAAAATGAAATGGCTGCACATACCGAATCTATATTGAATGTTCACAACAGTAAGTATTCTGTACATGGCGTAAAAGCTCTTTTGTAACTTGTGCTGTGAAGATGTTGTGAAGCTATGGCCATACATACATGTAAGCTTTACAACGTTAATCTCCTGCAATTGGCCCAGTCCCCTCTCATAACAACTTAAATTGTTTACAGTGAAGAGCTCTGAGAAAAAAGAATTCCTTTAGGGGGAAAAGAAAATGTTGAGGCCCCAAAGCTGATGAGTTTTCTTTTGTTAGAGTGGAAGAAAGCAAGAAAGATGTAGCCCCTGAGCTTTCCTTTATAGGTAACTGGGTTGTTGTCACCAAATGAAGAATTTAGAATTCTATACATTTCCAACATAATGATATAAACAATGATAAGATTTTATTATTAATTGCTAGCAGTGCCAAGAAATTCTGCTATCCTATGGAGGAAAATTATTTCACATGCACTAGGTAAAAGGGAAATGAGACCCAATCTGAAATGAGAAATTTGTCTTCGTGTTGTATCTAGACTTTTTTTTTTGAAGATTTTATTTATTTGACAGAGAGAGATCACAAGTAGGCAGAAAGCCCGATGCGGGGCTCCATCCCAGGACCCTGAGATCATGACCTGAGCCAAAGGCAGAGGCTTTAACCCACTGAGCCACCCAGGCACCCCTGTATCTAAACTTTAAAACACTATTCATAATTTCGAAGCCATCAAGAATTTACTATTCACTTTTATCTCTCTCTAGTTGTTACTTCACACCATCGGACTGACTTCTTAGAAAATAGGAATTACATATTGTGGAATTTTTTTAAGCCTATAAGAGATGTCTTTTTTTTATCTCTTGAAAATGCTAATCAGTATATATCCCAAATGTCCCACACTACGCATGTCCTCTGAGTAACAATTAGCAGCACGCACATAAAAGTATTGCTCTGCCTAGTCTGTGTTACTCTGCAGCAGTAAATTTTATTCCATTGCCCATTCTGTGTTCTCCCTCGCTCTGCCTCTGAAATAACTCTTCCAAGAGATATGCTTTGAATCTTTAACTTAGCTTATTGACACATTCTCTACTTTTAGAAGTTTCTTCTGTGTTGTCCTCCAACACAATTCTCTGTTCCTTTGACTGAATCTTAACCATCGGATTAAATACTGTTGTTCTCTGTCCACCTTGTATTAAATGTTGGTGTTCTTAAAGGATTCTCACCCATTTTCTCTTCTTACTCTTTATACGTTCCTGGGAGATTTTAGCTATTCTCTCCAACTTGGTTTCCAATTATACATGAACCATCTCAAATCTCCACCCTTAGCTCCCAATTCTGTTCTTTGTTCCTTAGTTTTGCAAATTAGGGAGGGTAGTTAAGAGTATGGGCTTTGAAGCCAAAATGCTTGGGTGCTAATAGCTTTATTTACTGGTTGTGTGACCTTGAACAACTCATTTAATATGCTTGTGCCTCATTTTCTCATCAGAAAATATGGCACCTACTTCATAGTATGGTTATAAGGGCTAAATGGACTACATATGTAAAATGCTTGGAACAGAACCTGGCACATGGTAAGTGCTCTATTAGATTTCTTTTCATTATCTTATTACTGATTATCAGATACTTTGTAACACAGGGAAATATAATACTGAATAAACAGACACGGCCACTACTTTTCTAGAGCATATAGTCTATAATTCTCTATTCCTGCCTCTTACTAGGTATTTATGCTTGGTCAACCTGCTGGTGTTTCAAATAAAGGATATTTAAATTGAAATCGAGTACATGTTTCCCCCTCAAAAGTAAATCCAGTCCTAATACTATTTAACATCTTTAAAATGATTATAACAGGTGGGAAACAGCATCAGCCACTAGCCAGTGATCATAGAGCTAGCAAATCCTAGAGTGGACACTGGAGCCAACACTGCTGTGTTGGCCCCTTAGCCACATTATGGTCTACTGTTTAAGACACCATGTTGCGTGGAACCTAGTTGATCATCAATAAGTATTCTTGAAAAAAAATGAATATTTTGACTATGTCCATTTTCTGTTCTGTTAAAACATATGATAGTGAAAAGGAACCAGAATATGCTGAGCACTAAACATTTACATATTTTCATGATCTCTCATACTTTGTCTTATTCTCATAATTCTAAGACTGATGCCATTATCACCATTTTAAAGATGAGAAAAATCAAGAGTTTAACATTTTTCTCAAAATTTCTGAGCTGGCACAAGTTAAAGTCACCATTCAGTTCCAAGTCTGTCTAATTCTAAGGACCCATAGTCTTTCTATTACATCATCTTGATTTATTTTGCTTGGAAATTCATAGAGAATAGTTTATTCTTATACCACATTTTTAGCTTTTCATAACATATATGTCAAAAATTTCTGTCCTATTACTTGTTTTAGACAAGTCAGAATAAAAACATTGACAAGGTAAGTTACCTATCTACTTACAGGACCTTAGCTAGAAACCAGTTATGATCAAAATTCAAGCATGTGAATTTACCCTTTTATATCTTTTGGATATGATACTAGAAAAAGGATAATTCTTTCTGTGTTCTTTTTACACATAGAAAGTCCTCAAAAAGGTGAATATTCTTAAAAGCATTATCTTACTCATAGGAACGGAGGTAAATTTAAGTGAAATAATCACTGATTTCTGAATTACATGAATAGTAAGTCAATATATACTTCTATTCTTTTTAATTTTTCCAGTGTACTACTGAACAATTACTTATTCTAAAACTAAATACCAAAGATAATAAGCATTAGCCAATAGTGAACATCAACAATTAGGGACAATAATGAAATATTATTTTCTTATGTCACAGTAGAGGACAGCATTTTAGCAAGCCTTGTACAATGATGACATATTTTCTGTGAGTTGTTTTTTCTCACATATCTCAATATAACAAACATTTATTAAGTGCATGCTGTGGTCAAGGTGACCCTATGGAGGATATAAAAGGGGCTAGGATACCACTTCTGCCCTTGAGGAATTAATAATCTGATGGCAAAAGCAGACGTGCATGTAATCAACTGCAGTATTTGGAAGAATAAAGTGAGTCTTTTAATAGCAATACTGAGTGCTCTGATAGTGTTGAGAGAGCAAGGCTAGAGGGCAGAGCAATATGGAGCTTGCATTGAAGTGGCAGGATATTAAAGGGAAGACATCAGTTATGAAGCTAAAGCACATATAAGCAATAACATGATAAGGGCCTGTAGCGGTTAGTGGACTGATAGAATAGAAGGGAAAGCATACCAGGGACACTTCAGGGGAACATTCAATAAGATGTGACAATCAGATGTAGGAGTAAAATAAGGTGCAGTCAAATATAAATTTAGGTTTTCTTATCAAATATTGATCTAGGAACACAAAATAAGAAAAAGCTATGAGGGAAGTACTCAACGTTTCATTTGAGGTTCGTGGGTTTCATATGCCAGCAGGACATTTATAAGTAGATAGACATCAGGAGGAAATTTGGGTCTATATTATAGTACAGAGGTCAATGCTCAATATATAATGTTAGGAATAGTCTGAGAAGCAATAATATTTGAAACTACTGGAGTACATGCAAAAATACAGAAACATTGGAGAACTAAAGATAAAACCTTGGAATTAGAAATGGATATGACAAAGAAAGAGTAAGTAGGAACAGACTTAAATACTGAACTTGGTTACCTAAGTTCAGTATATATGGTTACCAAAAAAAAAAACCCAAAAAATGTATGCATTGACACAGAAGCAAAGCTTTACGATAGTAAAAACAGTTCTCAACAATCTCAATGATGTGGAGAAACTGAAAACAGACAACTAGGTGTTGGACTTGAAAGTCATGAGGTTGATAATTACTTTATGCATGGGGAAGCCAGACTGCCAAAGATTTAATAAGTATATGGAAGTAAATGCAGAAAAGTTTACTATTAAAGCTTTGTAGTAAAGAAGAGAAAGCTGAGCATATGATTAAAAGGGTAGTTGATGTGGAATTAATATTTTGGCTTAGTATGAAGAACATTGAATGTGTTTGTAAATTGGTAGAAAGGAGAAAAAGAAAAGAATATGAGTAGGATTCTTAACAAGGTCCATAGAACAGAAGTCTCTTTGGAGCTCAATTTGATCTTTTAAAAGCATAAACTATATATTGGGTGCATGTGAAATTTTTTTTAGAAGAGTCAGAAGATTCTCAAAAGGACTCCTACTCCCCACAACAACTAAAAAAGAAATTTGGACTCTCTGAAATATACAGAGGGAATATTTTATGGGCGATACCCAAGAAAACAGGAGAAAATTAATTTGAGAAGATATATATACTCTTTCATTTCATTGAGCAGCTAATCTGTGAAAAAAAGAAGCTAATCTCATAGTGTTCCATGTATATAACAAGTTTGAAAAGAGTTACACATATGATCACTTAATTTATTCTGAATTCTGAAAGGAAATAGATCTAAAAGGATCCTCACTGTATGCATTATTTCAATAAATGGTTACTGAGCCTCATTTGTCACTGTGGCAAATTTAGTACAGGGTAAACTCAAACAATTAAGGACACCTTAAATTTATGGGCACTATGACAGTGTAGGAATCAGTAATATTTTTAGTAGACATAGTATCAAAGCTGAGACAAGAAGAATCCATCCATTCATTCAACAAATGTTTACAAAGTGCCCAAATGGGCCAGATAATGTCCAAGGTGCTGTTATCATGGCATAAATAAGATAAAACTTTCTGCCCTCATGCATTGTAGCATAGGGGAAGACAAATAAATTATATAATATCAGAGAGTAGTAGGTGTTATAAAGAATATATGGGGAAAAGATACAGTCACAATAGAAGACTTTCCTAAAAAGGTAACATATAAGAGACTAGACTGAAATGAGGGAATAAGCCATAGAAATATCCAGGGAAAGATTATGAGGAAGAGCAGGTGCAAAGGTCTTAGGTAGAAACAGGGCTTGTTGGGCTAGAGAAATGGCCAATATGTCTAGAGCAGACTGAGGAAGACATAGAACTCTGGATGTGGTGAGGAAAGGCCATCTAAGACATAGTAAGGAATTGGAATAGGAAGTAGTCCAGTGAAAATTAGAGGAAGTAGCTTGACTTATTCCAGAAGTTCAATTTGACTGTGACATAAAAACTGAAGGAAGCATGGGGAAAAAGGTTGGAGAAGTTGGCATAGTCCAGAGAATAAAGAACTTTCTAAGCATAAGGAAGTAAGACATATCTTTAGAGCAAAAGTGAGCCTTGAGGATTTTAAAGGGAGGAGTAACATAGTTCATCAGTTTTGCTTTTCAATTTTACATTTTCACTGAATACTTTATGAAGAATGCTTTGGCAGAGGTTCCAGATTGTCTTTCAGGGAGAAAACTAGAACTCTAAGTTTCCCCAGACTCAATGTCTTGTTCTTAAACTAGTACCTTCTCTGATAATAATGAGACTTGTTAAATATACAAATATTTGAAGGAAATTAATCTGATATTGGTCTGTAAGATAGATTGGAGGTAGAAGATTATTCCAGAGTTTGTTGTAGTAATCTAGTGATAAAGTGATAAAGACCTGAGTTCTGAGTTGGTGGCCTCAATCTATTAATGGTGGAAATGGAGAGGAAAAAGGCAAGATGCTACTAGAGACATTAAGAAGAATAATTGATAGACCTGTGGCTGGTTATAGAAAGAGGGAAAGAAGCAAAGATGACTCCATATGGTATTAATGACAAAAGTAACCATCATTTGTGTGTTTAGCCCACTGTAAATCCACAACAAACTCAATCTAAGTGAATAAATGAATGAACACATGACCAAATGAGAAAGAGAGGAAACAAGGCTGAGGGAGTTGGTTATAGTTTGGAGCATTTTGAGTTGGAAAACAAAGTACAAAAATCTCCCCAAATTAAAACAAGTCATCAGCATACAATGTCCAACCTATACTATTTCAGCAGTATCATAAAAAATGAGCCAATTTAGCTGGGTACTCCTATATTTTGGTCATTCATTGAGAAATATATAACAGTATCATGTCACTGAGCATTAGCCTAAAAGAGTGATATCTGGGGATCAAATCTCTGCTCAACCTCTGACTAGTGTGACCTTGATCAAGTTGTATAATCATTCTATTCCTGAGTTTTCTAACTTGTAAAATGGGAATAGTAGTATTATCTTCCTCACAGAATAGTAAGGACTTCATAGATAATCCACTAGCCTTCAACCATATGCTAGAAAGCTGAAGTTTGTAGATCAAAGACATTATTAGGTGAACGAATCCAAGATTCTCAACCAAAAGTTATTATCTCTTTGTACAAGACACTGTATTGAGTACAAAGCTTCAGACTGAAATAGATATATTCTAATATAGTAAATTTAGGTAATTATTGACTTTTTTTACTTGGCAATTGCTAAGGTTCCAAGAGTTTTCAAAATAAACATATTTCACTGATTTATACATACATATTTTAAAGATCATGAAAATTAAGTCATTAATTGGGCTTTTAAAAAACTTTAAATCATATACAAGTACACAATAAATAGAAGATATATCATTTAAAAGACAGTAATTTATGAAGTTTAGAATCAAAAGTTTGTGGGTACTATTACATGGACAAGCTATTTCAATAGAGGCTTCCTTATTCTATTACACTATACTTGCTATGTCTGGGTTCTCTCATATCAGGGTTCTTCTGATACTGATAATGGGATATAAAATAAAGGACATATTAAATATTTTATTCAAAATAAACTGTTAGATCATAAAGTACACTTTAAAAAATCTTATAATTTAAATAATTTGTTAAGATCTTTTTTTCATCAGAGTATACAACCCTTTCTGTAAATTAAAAAAAACTTTTTATTGTAGCTTAATTATAAATATCTCTCTAATATCCTCATAATCATATTTAGTGCTTGCTCACATGAAAAAAAAGCTAAAATCTATCAGATAGTAATATAGAGCCATTCTACTATCAGTATACTCTGCTTTCTTTATCGTAGTTAGTTTTTCACGATTTTGTTGTCTTGTTATGGAAGTTTACTTCTTTTGCAATTTCTTGCATTTAAATATAATTTCTAAAATATTTACCATGTATATATTTATTTATGTCTTTATTTTTGTATTTGGCACTCCAACATTGGCACTGGTATTGATTTTAGCAAAGAGTAACAGAGTTCTAATTGAATTTTACAAGAACCTAGGCAACATGAAGTTAGAGACTTTGTCTTGCCCTTTCAACTTCAGACCTACAGAACTACCTACTACATACTGACTGTAAAATGGGTGCTCAGTAAATATGTTTTGATATAAAGGAAAAGAGAAAAGAGAGACAGAGGACAAGAGATAGAGGAAAATGAATTAATCACATTTTTTCCCTCAAGAGACTTAGATACAACGTAAGGATATATGGTATGTGCATAAAAAACTATGAACAATTTGTACAGTGATGTACACTTCAATATACTGTAATTATATTTCCTATACAGCATTTAAGAATGAGAACCTCTAGGTTATAGTGTTTTCAAATTTAAATGTGTTAACTTTATATTAAAAAGAATAATTTATCAACGAGAGTAACATAGCTGACCCAATGGGACTTAGTATGTGCTAATATTTTAACTGAATTAATTTATCCAATCTTCTCAATAATATTGGAAAGTTATTATATCCTTTTTTTTAGATGAAGAAATTGAGGAATATAGGTAGGAAATGCTAGAGTCTGGGTATGAACTCAAGCTGTCTGATGACAGATATGATGACAATCACAAATAAGTCTCTGAAAGATCAATTCAGTCCTTTACTGTAAATATCACTCAAAATTTTTACACAAGAGTCCATTTTTTTCTTGAATTTATAGTAAAATAGTAATAGTTACATATAACTTTGTAAATGTTATTTCAAATTATTAAAAGTTTAAATTTATTAAACAGCTTAAGTGTTAATAAATTATTGAAACAAGCAACCAGAGATAATCTAAGAACATGTCAGTATTCTTCTGGCTCTATATTTTGTATCTCTAGATTTCTAACTATGGCTACAAATTATTGCTTATTCTTTTTCCTTAGCTCCATTCATAGATATCAGAGACCTTGAAGGAACTTGAGCAACTGATTGCTGTGCAGGGAACATTTTTAATCTTTTGGTTTATTCAATCCAAGGATTATTGCTAAATTGAGGCTGCGAATGACTCAGTTCTATAAAAGTAATTACTTTGGCTTTAGTTTCCTAAAATGCGTTTTGTATACACAAACCCTTAAGACACACCCACACCCACACATATGTATATGTATGTATGTATATGTATATATATGTACATATGTATATGTATATGTACATATGTGTGTGTGTATATATATGTATGTATATACACCTCTCTCTATATATACACACACACACCCCTATATATAATACTGCACCTTCCAGGAATGTATGCTTTTCTTAAATCTGTTCTCTTGATTTTTACTTGCACTTCAGATCAGAGTTCACCTATATTCCAACAGTGGTCAACTGTGTCTAGTGTTGCTTTTGTTAGACATCTAGTAGTTAATATACCACTAACAGTGGTCAAT
The DNA here is from genome assembly GCA_028646535.1 of Procyon lotor. Classification (NCBI taxonomy): domain Eukaryota; kingdom Metazoa; phylum Chordata; class Mammalia; order Carnivora; family Procyonidae; genus Procyon; species Procyon lotor. Next base: position 10,632 of record JAQQSY010004215.1, read on the forward strand.
GGATCATGTGCATGTTGGCTAATCTTGGCAGATCTTTAAGCTAGATTTCTTTAACTAAATTTATCTTATAAAGCAGCCCAAACCTCTTGAATTTAAAATCAAACTTGAATATGTTTTTCTCTTGTAAATTTATTTTCATTTGTCCCCACGAACAAAGGAATTGAGAAACTGAAGGCAATCAGTTGAACAAAAACAGGTTGTCAAAATTCAGTGTATTCTATGTTGAGACTTCAGGAAAAAAAAAAAGATGAAAGTAGATGCATTGTTTTGGGTATTAGATTGAACAAGAGGGCCAGGCTTTTGAAACTCACTTTTTCTGATTGATTCAAGGAAAAATTATGTAAAATTTCTTGTGGCTTTCATCTCGCATTGACTAATATGGTAAAAGGATTTCTTCTTGACATTTTTACCAAAAAATCCTAATTCTAATAATAAAGCAAATATTTGTTTATCTAAGTATCTTAAGCTGTTTTAATACTGTATTCCTCAAGAAAATAAAGTGCTAATATAGGTTTGATTCAGATCATGTGTTATAGCAAAGAAATACAAAATTTATGATGAAAAAGGTACTTTTTATTCACTGGAATGAAAATCAAGACATAGATGGCAGATTTGACTATAGTACTAATAAGCTGTGACAGCCCGGGGAAGTGAATTTCCATTCCTCGATGCTTTTAGGGAGGAATTATTGACCTCTTTTGAGAATCTGGTGAAAATGTACAAATATATAAATATATATATATATATTTTTACATAGTATTTCAGGGAGTTTGCAGATTCACGGAGCTGCAGTCCCCACAAAAAGATAATGAAACAGAACTGGGAGATCCCTAAAATATTCTGGCATTCTATATTTCAAACAGAGTTTGCCAGTATTTTCTCCCAAATTATTGTCTTAAGCACAGAAAAATTATTTTTTACTTGAATTGCGTAAATAAAGCCTAGCTCTGCTGCTTTCTCCCCCACTTTTTGCCTTTGCCTTGCAGATGAGATTCTTCTATGCAAATATTCTATAGGGTATCTTGGCAGAAGGGATATTTGAAAGCAATTCTTAAAATTTTTACATCCTGGGTACTGGTATATCCTCTGTGATCTGCTTATACATAAGGTCTAAAACCCAAGTAATGCATCATAAACTAGTCTTTTATATTGTCTTTACCAAGGTTCACTGGATCTTTTACCCTACACTGACTACTATAAGGTTAATTTTCCATATTAAAGCAATACTCAGATTAGCCTTTTAATAATTACACTATAAAAAAATGAACATATGGGGTGCCTGGGTGCCTCAGTGGGTTAAAGCCTCTGCCTTCGGCTCAGGTCATGATCTCAGGGTCCTGGGATTGAGCCCCACATGCTTCCCTCTCTCTCTCTGCCTGCCTCTCTGCTTACTTGTGATCTATGTTGAATAAATAAAATATTTTTTAAAAAAATGAACACATATAAGTCAAAGTTAAGGACATCACAAGCAAACAACCTTTGGCAATTTTTCTGGGAAAACTGTATCTTAAGCATGTTCCTCTAGATTATTTAAGATGTTTGGCATATTAAAGCAATTTATATCTAACCCAGTAAAATTTTTAGCACATATGCTGAATAGAAGAAAATAATTGCTAAATTAAGGAACCTCTCACTTTGTGGAAACAGTCTATTAAAATTCATAACTTACTGGTCTATGAACTTTTATAAATTGATATCTGTTCCCTAAGAATATAATCTTTTTTTAAAAATATCATCTTTTAGGGGCCCCTGGGTGGCTCAAAGGGTTAAAGCCTCTGCTTTCGGCTCAGGTCATGATCTCAGGGTCCTGGGATCGAGCCCC
>JAQQSY010004216.1:0-12453 GCA_028646535.1 Procyon lotor
ACAAACCTTAAAGCAAATAGTTCAACATCTCAGAATAATTGCTCATGCACCTTCTCTCCCACCTTTGTTCCACCACTACAAATACAAAATCTCCCAACAACTAATCACAAATAAGTATTATTGAGTTATTAGTTCATCAATAAGACTAAATGGACTTCAATGCTTGGGTGGCTCAGTTGGCTAAGCATCTAACTCTTGATTTCCAGCTCAGGTCAGGATCTCAGAGTTGTCAGATTGAGCCCTGTGTCATGCTGGACCCGGAGCCTGCTTAAGATTCTCTCTGTTTCTCTCCTCCGCCCCTCTGCCCCTTTCCCCTTTCTCCCTCTCTGAGAAAAAAAAAAAAGACTAAATGGATCAATAGGGTGATAGGATTTAAAACTTCACTTTGCTTAGAAACCTAGTTATTCAAATACTGCCATCCTATTGTATGTCTATGTTTTGTATGAGTTTTATAGGTAAAATAAAATTTACCTGAACTTAAAGGGCGAACTTCCCCCCTGACCACATCAGTTAAAATTGATTACAATTCATTATGTGTCTCTAGAGATTAGAGAAAGCAATAAATTGGAGATCTGACCAGTTCTGGAAGCTAATGAGCTAGAGGAGATAGGGTGGGAATCCAAGAGGTATAGAGAAAGAACAGTTATGAATATTGACCCTGTCCTGGGTGATGGCTACATAAATAGATTAGATACTAAAGACTTATTGCTCTTTGTTTCTAAAGTTGTCTGAATCTACTTTTATTAAAATATACAACCAAATACTTGTTAGAAGGGTATGATTTTCAGGGTGAACCTAAATTTAAGAAAGAACCCTTAAAAATAATGTTTGAAATATTAGATATAGAAAGAAGTTTATATTCACTCCACAGAAAAACACACCAAATTTTCAAGCACACATGGAATATTAAAACAAAACGTGTGTGTGTGTGTGTGTGTGTGTGTGTGTGTGTGTGTGTGTGTGTGTATGTGTTGTAGGACACAAGAAAGCCTCAATACATTCTGAAGATCAACATCAGGTAGATTACGGTCTGCTGTTAATGCAATAAATTCAAAATCACTAACAGGTTTAGAGGTTTAAACAGGTTTAAAAGGTTTAAAGGCTTAAGCAGGTTTAAAAACAGATTTAAAATATTATCTGGAAAACTAACAACCTGGCTCTTCCAAAGCTCCTGAGGGGTTTTGGGTCAAGATGGTGATTAAGAGTCCCCTGAACACACATCCTCCCACAAACACACCCTGGGGAGAGGGGGTGAGTAAAAGCTGGTGGGCCGACTCCTAGGCCGATGAGAGAAGGACCACATCTAAGCAGGTCAGAGAGGCTGGGTCACAGTCTAGCCACGAACCCCAACCTTGGCGCAGTTCGGGAGGGAAGTCAAAACCCTGAGCTTTTCCTTGAGGAGTAAAGGGTTTAAACCCCACATCTGTCACCCCAAATTTTTAAGACCTGCACCTGCATGCTGAGCCCCCAAAACACGTAGCTCTGAAAAGCAAGGAGCCTCTGGTCCCCAAGACCCACAAGGCTGTCCAGGACTCGCGCGCTTGGACTCACCCGCCTCAGTGCCCGGCGCTGAACCCCCTTATTGAGCGGCGAGGGGCGTCCAGACCCCGTGCGGGAGATGTTCATTTGCTTTGCACTTGTCTTGGCGCTTGACCTTGAGGGGCAGGCATGTGACACCCACTCAGAGGCTCTCGGGGGGCCCCGACCCAGGAGGGGGGCCTAGTGGCCCCGGGCGCCTGTGTTCGGAGCGCTCTCCTGAGCCCGGGAGCGCCGGTATCCCTCCGCGGGCAGCTTTATCCTGCGTGCGGTGCGAGGTCATTGCGGCTGCGTGGAGGAGGTGCCCTTCGATCTCCAGGCTCTGGTGGCTGCGGAGGGTAGAAGAGGCTACTGCTGGTCCCTTGGGGCTTTAACAATGAGGGAAATCATTTCTTGGCAGGGTACCACCCCCAGGGTACTGCACAGACTGACAAACCTGCCTTTTCTGAAAAAAAAAAAAAAAAGCTTATTTGCTTGTCCTAAAGCTTACGCCTGAGAGGTGGGCTTTAGGTTTGGCTCACTAACCCCTACATCTCCCCCTGCTCTCAGGCTCTCAGGGCTCAGGGAATGTAGGCTGGTGCGCTCCATCTTTGCGCTCTCCCACCGCCTTGCTACAACTTACCATTATGTCCCACACCGGAGCTTACACACTCATCTGGAGCCCCAATATTTGTGACTGCTACCCAGGGGACAACGCTAGATGTCCTGGCACTGGTGGTTCACGGGGCTTAGGCTTAGGCTTGCAGTCCCACTGGACTGTCTATATTTGCATACTTTAAAAACTGCTCCCTGAGGATCTGGCTTCCAATTAGCCTGACGCTAAGTGGTCCCCTTTGCAACACGACACCACAGGTCTTGGTACATCCTCAACTACTGGGAGCTATTAAAAATAAAATAGGCTACTTGAATAATCACAAAGGTTTGAGAGACCACTGAGAGCTAGGGCAAGGTTGAACAATCAGGTTCATCTCTTCTTTGAGGCTACTCTTTCAGGACTGGAAGAGGTGGACATTTTATCTGGTGCATAGAGACCAACACTGAGAGTCAAGCAAAATGAAGAGAGAAATATGTTCCCAACGAAAGAATAAAATAAGATCTGAGAAAGGTGTCTCTTTTTCATGAGGACACGCTATTACAGACAGAGCATTTATTAATAATCACCCAGAAATTTCCATAAAGCCATTTAGTGATTTTTTTCTAAAACTCATAAACTGACTGAATACTCCCCTCATTGCCATCTTCATCTCTCTGTTCCTAAATGTGTAGATATGTAGATGACTGGATTTAGAAAAGGCTACATCAAATACAGGTGGAAGTTTTTCCAGATGTATTGAAGGAGAGGACCATATATAGAAAAAAAAGCCAGTGGGCGAAAAATAAAATCACACAGTGATGCGAGCTGGCTGAGTAAAAGGAGTCTTGGATAGCCATCTAAGGAGTGTTTCTGAAAAGTGGCCAGGATGAAGGTGTAAGAGGATGAGCAAGAAGAGAGCAACCAAGGAAAATGAACCCACTATTAGTAGTGACCATGAACTTCAGTTATAAGTATCTGTAAGCAAATTTGATGAGCCGAGGTATGTCAGAATAAAAGCTATCTAATACATTAAGGGTTACAGAAGGGCAAGTTTATCACAGAGGCCAAATGGGCCAATGAGCAAATAAGACGAATGATCCAGACAACCACTAAAATAAAAATGCACATTCATGGGCTCAAGATGGTCAGGTGGTGGAGAAGCTTACATATGGCCCTATATCAAGCAAAGGCCATGGCTATCAGCAGCAAATCTTGTTTCCTCCAACAGCATGGCTGAGCTACATAGCCCCCAAAGATGACTTTACACTTCCTGAAAAAGATCACAAATTATCCTAGGTACTGCAATGGTGCAAAGTATCAGGTCAGTGACGGAGAGATTGGCTGAGAGAAAATGCATGGAGGAGTGGAAGGGTTAGAGGTCACGGTGACCATTATGAAGAAGTTTCCCATCATACTAGACACGAAAGGTCAAACCACACACGCGCGCGCACACACACACACACACACACACACACACACACACACACAAGAAAGTAAAAAGAAACTGGATCTCCCTGGAATTGGAGAGTTTTAGGAACACAGACTCAGACACCACGGACTGGTTGGCTCCATCCATTGGCTCATATGTAAGTTCACTCTAAACCTGCCTTATCCAAAGGAAGAAAATGACACAATTCAAATTAATACTATTACATTAATACCATCAGTGGAAATTTATATACATTTTGGAAGTCAAATATTACCTGAGCATTTCACAAAAATCAAATAACATCCTTTTGGCCACTTTTATGTAGTTACGTATGCCAGTAACTGAGTCACTAAGTAATCTCACTAACGCAAAGAATTATGCCTAGGAAAATTTGTTTAAATGGCAAGGCTTTCATATCCTAGATAAATTACTTTTTCTGATCACTTTTTGGGGCAACAGCTAACTCAAATGTAGGTGTTTAAGCAACTGGGAATTTTGGCAGTATAAAAAGCCAAATAAATTTGGAACATCTGGTACTATCCAAGTATAATGAGCCTGAAGGAGATACATCAGAAGGAAGAATTGGACAAGGAAACAGGAAAAATAAGGAGTGAGTACAATAAAAAGGAAAAAGAAGCAAAGCAAAGAACTGTATAACAGAAGAGAGTAACATGTAAATGGCTTGTGTCGTCAGAGTTTCAAAAACAAGACTTGCGTTAAGCATCTGCCTTTGGCTCAGGTCATGATCCCAGGATCCTGGGATCAAGCCCCACATCAGGCTCTCTGCTCAGCAGGAAGCCTGCTTCTCCCGCTACCATTCCCTCTGCTTATGTTCCCTCTCTCGCTGTGTTTCTCTCTGTCAAATAAATAAAATCTTAAAAAAAAAAAAAAGACTTGGTCCTGGTTGAATAAACAAAACCAGAAGAAGACATCCAATTACCCTTGAAAGAATAATGGTGAGCCATCTCCTTTAGTTCTGAACAAAATAATAATAGTTTTACTTACTTACTTACTTACTTACTTATTTATTTGGTGGGCAGCAGAGCACAGTTTATTGATCCATAGTAAAGTGACAGTACAAAGCTCCCTAAGAGGGAGGAGACTCAAAAGGGTTGCCCAAGACTAATCTTAAACAATTTAGAATTAAACAACAAAAATATCCTGTGTTAATATTTTTGGAAAAAAGCTACAGCAGTACCTAGAGGGAAATAACTTTTAATATATTAATCAAGAAATAAGAAACTTCAGGGCCTTCTGAGTGGCTCAGTTGGTTAACTATCTGCTTTCGGCTCAAGTCATGATCTCAGGGTTCTGGGATCGAGCCCCAAGTAAGGGTCCCTGCCCAATAGGGAGTCTGGTTCTCCCTTTCCCTCTGCCCTTCCCTCCCAACTCATTCTGTCTCTCTCTCTCAAATAAATAAAATCCTAAAAAAAAGAAGAAATATTGGCAACAGATAAATTAAGAATTAACTTTTTAGTTTTCCTGAAGTACAGTTCATACAAAAAAAAATAAATGCTTTATTTTTCTTTATTTACTAGACTACAGAACGAAATATTGATTAAATAATGATTCTCATCTCAGGATGGTGGGGTTATAAATTAACATTTGTTTCATTTATACCTTTATTTCTCAGATTTTTTTAAATGAAAAATGTCTAAGCTTAAAATCGGGGGGGAGCATTCCTTTTGAAAAAGAAATCAGGCAATAAAGATATCTTTGCAACTCCGTAAAATTCCTCTCTTTTTCTAAAGTATTAAAACTTCTGTATATACATTTAAAAAAATTTAAGACTTCTCATGAAATCTGAAACTGAGGTCATTTCTGGATGTTTTTTATGAAAGAGGCTCATACTAAAGTTAAGACCTCTGTTTTATGTCATTTTCAAAAAGATAGCACCTCTTGTGCAGGGGCATTGGTTCAATACTCACTCAGAGGAATGAACAGCACTTCCTGAATCACCAATGCCTTTTTTCTACAGAACCTTGATTTTCCCTAGAGGTTTCCTATCCACACATATGCAACACTGACAATACTCAGAGGTTATAAAACCTGACAAATCACAGCTTGAGGTGAAAAAGCGTTAGGACTGAAAAATATCAAGAGGAATGAGAAATGAAAGGTGAATGCAATTATATTCATTCATTTTATAGGTAAATTATGATAGAAAAAAGCAAATAGAATTTTTTTTAAATCTGAAGACTGATTATAATCATTAGCAGTATCATAATGTTGACCTGTTATACATTAAGAATATCCTTTTCAGAAAAGGTAATAGGAGATTTTTTCATTTTGAATTTCAAACCTGTGCTTCACTTTCTAGAATGCTTTTATTTAGAGGACATGGGTGTTAGACTGTTGGTATGAGTTGTTTTCCTTTCACAGACTAGGCTAATAGAAATTGAATAACATAGTCCAGCTTCTGTTGATTCCTTTTCTTAAAAAAAAATACTTTCTATAGTATCTTATAAAGTTTGTCTAACTAATTTAGCCACAAGTACATACCAAAATGTTTCTGATTCTCAAAACAATCTTATTTTAGAGAAGTATATATGCGAAACAGCTGGGTCCTCATTTTTTTTCTCCCAACTTTTTAATTTGAAAATGTTCAAATCTACAGGAAAGTTGCCAGAAAAATCCAGCGAATACCTATCTCCATGGACTGAATTGTATCCCTCCAAAATTTATGTGTTGGAGCCTTAACTCCTAGTACTTCAGAATGTGATTGTTTTTGAAGATAGAGCGTAAAATTAATGATTATGTTAAGAGAAGACCATTAGGATGGGCCCTAATTGAATCTAACTGGTTTAAGACGAGGAAATTTGGACACACAAAGACACCAAGGGTGCAAATGCGTAGGGCAACTGTGTAAAGAGGCAGAAAGGGGCTAGCCATCTACAAGCCAAGGAGAGAAGCCTCAGAGGAAACCAGTCCTGCTGGCACTTTGATCTTGCTCTATAGCCTTCAGAAATGTGAGAAAATAAGTCTCTGTTGTATGAGCCAGCCAGCTGGTTTTATTTTATTATGGCAACTCTAGTGAACTAATATTCACGTGTACTTTTCATATAGAATTAATCGTTAACATTTTGCTACATTTGCATGTCCCCTCCTTTCTCTCTCTCTCTCTCCACACACTCACACAGACATGCACATGCACTGAATATAAAGCACACACACACATATATACACCTATATATAACCACACTTTCGGGGGGTCAGAGGAAGGAATGAACCATTTGAGTGTTAATTGCAGGCATCCTGATACTTTTCTCTAAATACATCACAGTGGGCACTTCCCAAGGACTAGTATATTTTCTCATTTAAACACATCACAAATTTTACATTCAGGAAATATAAATGTAACATAATGTATTTCTTAAATATACTGTTAAATTTAAATTTTCCCATTTGCCCTAACATAGATAGGGTTTTTTGTTGTTTTCTCCCACCCAAAATTTAATCAAGGTACACACATTACATTTAGTTGTCAGGTCTTTTTAATCTAGAATTGCTAGCCCTTTTTTTTTTTTTTTTAGGACTTTTATGATATTAATCTTTTTTAAAAAGCAGTTGTTTTGCAAAACATCCCTCAGTTTGAGTTTGTCTGATGGTTTCTTCATAATTAGATTCAGGTTAAGCATTTGTAGCAGGAATACCACTCATGTGATGTGTCCCCAATGTTTTATCAGGAAGCTTACATGAGTTTGTCCTATTACTGAAGATGCTAAACTTGGTTAAAAAGGTGTCTTCCAGATTTCATCATTGAAAAGTATTCTTTTATCTTTGTAATTAATAAGATATTTTTTGCCTGATAATTTGATACCAAGTGACTATCATGTTCCCCAGTAATCTTTCACTCATTGGTTTTAGTTCATTGATAATCCTTGTCATAATAAATTATTATGATGGTAGTTATCATATGGTAGTTAAAAAATATATATTAGTTGGAATATTTCTTCAAAAGAAAACTCTTTTCCCTCTTCCTATTTAAAAACGTTTTTTTTTTCCAGTGGTGCCTGGGTGGCTCAGTCAGTTAAGCCACTGGCTTTTGATTTCAGCAAAGGTCAAGATCTCAGGGTTGTGAGACTGAGCCCGGCGTCAGGCTCTGTGCTCAGCCAAGAGTCTGCTTGAGATTCTTTCTCCCTCCCCTTCTGCCCCCACCCTGTGCATAGTCCTTCTCTTTAAAATAAATAAATCTTAAAAAATTTTTTCTGCCCGAGTGGACTCATTAATTCTAATTAATTGATTGATTGATTAATTAATTGTAGGTATAATTAATTTATACTTTAATAAATTAAGTATAATTAATATACAAGTTATATTGGGGCAAATGTATAACATAGTGATTCAACAGTTCTATACATTACTCAGTGCTCAATGATAAGTGTAGTCACCATCTGTCACAAAACATAATTACAATATTACGGATTATATTCCCTATGCCGTACTTCTTTTTCATCTCTGTGACTTATTTTATAATGAAGAGTTTGTATATCTTAATCCCTTTGATTTGAATTTATTTTATTCACTTTTTCTTCTTTTTTTTTTTAAGATTTATTTGAGAGAGAGAGAGCATGCACGCGTGCATAGCAATGCCTAACAGTGAGGGGAAGGTCAGAGGAGAGACTCTTCAAGCAGACTCCCCACTAAGCATGGAGCCTGATGCAGGGTTCCACATGGGGCTGCCTTCTCAGGACCTATGAGATGATGACCTAAGTCAAAACCAAGAGTCAGACACTTAACCGACTAAGCCACTCAGGCATCCCATTTTATTAACTTTCTCTAATATATTTCTGTCATCATTTGGATGTTAAAATTGTCCCAAATTTCACAAGCTAGAGTGCTTCCAAGTTAACTCCTATCTCCTTGGTTTTTGAGCATGCCTTTGTTTTCTGGCACAAGAGATATTTGTTTAAACCAAAATATAATAAATGACAAGTTTTCCCATTTTGTTGTTATGCCTCTTAGAGTATGTTCTAATCTAGAAGAATTCCCCCCTCTTTGTTTTAAAATCATATTGACATATTGAAGAATCCGGTCTAGTTGCTGTAGTGTTCCACCTTCTAGATTTGTCTAGTTGTTTCTTCATGGTATCACTTAACTTCCTTTATCACCTATATTTCCTGTAATGTGAAAATGAGATGGAAAGATTTCATTAGTTATAAACATTTTTGGCAAGTGCATTTTATAAGTTTTACTATACTCTATATTATATCACATTAGGAGCCATTATACTATTTAGTTGCCCTGCTATTAAATTTAATAGTTGTCCTACTATTAAATTGAGATGTTATTTCATCATCTGTGTGTACAATAAAATGTTTTACCACATTCACAAAACTCATGTTATTTTTAATTCAAATGAGAGATTATTACCTAATGAGATTTTACTGATGCCAATAAATGTATTTAAAAGCTTCTTGAGAATATACTTTTAAATAACAGAAAATTCCAAGGAGAGGGGTGCTTGGGTGGCTCAGTCAGTTAAGTGGCTGCCTTCAGCTCAGGTCATGATCCCAGGTTCCTGAGATTGAGGCCTGCATCAGGATCCCTGCTCAGTAGGAGGCCTGCTTCTCCTGCTCCCTCTGCCTGCTGCTATGCCTACTTGTGCTCTCTATCTCTCTGCCAAATAAATAATAAAATCTTAAAAAAAAAAAGAAAGAAAGAAAATTGCAAGGAGAGTAAAATATCAACACTCTTTAGAAATTAGATTCTAAAATCAGAATTTTCCTTTGGTCTCACCAGTTCCATGACTAGATATTCTACAGACCCTTGTCAAGTTCATATATCTAATATAGAAGGACATTCAAGACAGGAATACTTATAGTCATAAAAATATAAAAATAACCAAGGGTTCATCAAGAGGGGACTTGCTCAACTTAACGTGGAACATTCAGAATAAAAATGCCATGCAGCTATTAAAGTCAATTAAGTAGTTCTCTTTGCATGCATACAAAATGCTGGGCAAGATTTATTTAGTAAGGAAGGTAAGTTTCAGAACTCTGTATATAGTGTAATTCCATTTATGTTTAAAAATTTTAAAATAACTGATTAAATGATTAGAGAATACCTGAAAACATACACAAGGAACTTTTACAGGAAAATGTTAGTAATAACTTTGATAAGGTCAGACAAGGATAGCTTTTTTAAAAAAATCCATTTTGAATAAAGATTTATTGAGGTTAGGGTGCCTGGGTGGCTCAGTGGGTTAAAGCCTATGCCTTCGGCTCAGGTCATGATCTCAGGGTCCTGAGATAGAGACCTGCATCGAGCTCTCTGCTCAGTAGGGAGGGAGCCTGCTTCCCCTTCTCTCTGCCTGCCTCTCTGACAACTTGTGATCTCTCTCTCTCTCTCTCTCTGTCAAATAAATAAATAAATAAATAAAATCTTTAAAAAAAAAAGATTTTTTGAGGTTAAGGCTTACTTCTTACTCTAAATTTTTCCAGATTACTACTTTTCAAGCATATATTGCATAAAGTCTCTATATCTAACACTCCTCAAATTTTTTAAGAATAAAGGACCATCTTTTGCAGAATTCACTATTACTCATTCACTATAAGAAAAGCAAACAAGTTGTACTGAGTTTATATCTGAGCAGGTCAACTTTAAGGCATTCTCTGGCTAATCTATCTAAGCACAAATATGACTTCGAAAATGCAGATCGACCAAAGATCCCTGATCTTGTTACAGAAAACCTGAAGCCCAGAAATCAGAAAACTTTATAGATCTGAAAATTTGGATTCCACAAAGATAAAAAATCACAATAATAACAGCCAGAGCAACTGCTGGGAACAATCCTCTTGATAAATAGGAGAGTAAAGAAGCAGACCACTGTAACCAAATGATCACACCTACTCAGAGGAATACTTTGTATTGAATGACCACCATCAGCAGCAGCAATAAAATTAGTTAACTTAACTAATTTAGAAATTCAATTTAGTAGCACACCTCTGGCTAAATAAAGGTTTTGATTTAATAAAAAAAACATTATCTGCAGAGAGCATTCATATATATATATATGAGCTCATATGTATATGAGCATTCATATTTATATATGTATACACACACACACACACATACATACACATTTGTTGTTTGTTTTGCTGGTTTTATTCTCTTTTGGAGATTCCCTAATTTAATATTTTATATATACATACAAATATATAATGTATAAATATATATTAGATATAAAATATATATAACATAAATATATAATATAATTACACACACACGTACTGACATCGATTTCAGGAGACTGCTTTCTGGTTTGCACACTCTTACAAACGGCATGTTCGGCTAGCCTGCAGGAACCACTAGTTCTTTATATTTCCCAACAACAGTCTGTCCCCTTCTCTTTGGGAAGCACTTAATGAGCCATGTACTCCTGGATGTGAAAAGAAAGCACAAAGGGCTCTGGTTCTGCTGACAGAGTAGTTTCCACTGTTCCTGACGGTTTTTGGTTTTCACATTGTATTCACTTCACCTCTAATTATAGAAAGGGAGACTGGTTTCTTTGTTTCCTTTTCATTTTGGTCTTCTTCCCCAAATTAACTGAAGGCTCTGTCTCTAAAATAGAAAGTTAACATCCATTCCAGTCAGGAATATGGGGGTAAGCTTTTTTTTTCTTCTTACAGATAATCTCACAGATATTGTTGAGATATTCAGCAAGACCTACACCCACGTTCTAAGAGTGAGGATTTAATTATATTGTTAAAAAAAAACAACAACCCAAAACTGAACAACTAAGTGATCTTTGGTTATCTTTAGATATAGTTAACAAAGGATCTTCCTTGCTTGTAGATACGATCCTTAAAGCTAGCAATAGACAAAACTGTACCCTTCTTTTATGTTATATCAGCTCAGTGGCATAGAGACCCCAATGCCCCAAGCTGTCCAAGAACTGTGATGTTCACGGACACTGTAATGGCTCAGGCCACCTTCTGGCACTTCCCTAAAGAAGTTTTGCTAAAGCATCTCTCCTCTCAGATTTCAGCACATAACCGGAAAGTGACCTCACAAACATTCCCTCCATCCATATTTATGTAAGTTCTCTGTGGTTTAATTTAATAGAATTCACCTCTCTATCCAATCTAATTTTAACACAAAAACAAATACATTTCTACTTCAAGTAAAGGAAGGATAATATGCCTATGCTTTGCTTATCTCCGTGGGCTATTGCATTGTATTCTATCATAAGGAAACTAGTCTTTGGGGGAATACACAGAAATTATAATGGAGCAATTAGACAGCTCAATAAAATAAAAAGGAATTTAATTCAATCAACTGAACAAGGAGAACAATCACATTAAATACAGTACCAGTGTATAGTGTGTGGAATATTATCCCAGTAATTACAAGCCTCTTGATACACCACAAAGCACATTCAAGTTAAGATACTTCAACTTAGCTAACTGATTGGCAAGAAATGTATGAAACAAACATTCCCTTGATCATTTCTAGTTTGACCTCATAATAATCTATATTTCTACTTTATTTTCTTTCTGTCTTCCCTAGTAGCTTACCATTTAACTTCTAACATAATACCTTCTATTCTCAGAACATTTCCAAAATGTGCCTTTCTAAAGCAAATACCTCCGACGGCACCAAGAGGGGCTGATTTTCCTTTATTCCTTCTTGACCCTGCACATTGACCGCATTAACTATGTTATCCTTATAAAACTTATCTCCCTGATTGCTTTGTCCCTCAAGGCCTTATTTTCCCTTTAATCCTTTTGTTGCCTCTCTCTCTTCAATGGCTTCTCTTGCAGGTTTTACCACCAAAGACGCATCTTCATTCTCTGGACCTGACTTTGGTCATCCCATATAGTCACCTTGTTGTTAAATGAAATGCCAACCAAATCTCAAACCCCAACCTGTCTGCTTCCTGCTGTCCTTTTCCCCCATTCTCAGCTATTTC
>JAQQSY010004217.1:0-12453 GCA_028646535.1 Procyon lotor
GATGGTGGGGACGGAAGCAGCAGTGAGGAAATTAGAATTCCAAAAATGTCAAGTAAGTTGAATCACCCTCACTGTTGTAGATTTTGAATCTAGACAGCTGCAACTGAAATCTAGGCTCTATGAATGTTGGGTGAAAAAATAAAAGGTCTGTGTTTCCATTTTCAGTTGTGAACAAGAGGTGATGAGTCAAGTTTTCTTTAAATAATCCCTCAAATTTGCAACATGCTTACATGTCATAAACAGTTTTATGTTTCTTCACTTGAATCTCAAAAAGAAAAAAAAGCAAAAGAAAACACACAACTGTGTGTCATTGGTGCAGAATTTATTCTGTTGGCACAAAAATCAGAAAGTTTTTCTCTGGGTACTCCCAGACTTCTGGGAGCAAGGATAGAAAATATGGAACACGTGTACTTTTACTCCTATTCCCTTTACTGTGGCAGGCATCACTAATCAATCATGGCATGCATACTGAGCTGAGTCACAAATCTCAGATCGTCTCAATACAGTGTTCTAAGCACCGATCAGTCAGATTTAGCATATAGTAATCATTTATTATTTCTGCTTCAGAAGAATCACTTCTTCAACTGCCTGAAGTTGTAAGTGGGTGAAATCATCAGCCACCACACACTGGCAAATCCTAATCTGCCCTTCGGTCAGACTTGGACAGTTGAGGCATTTTTCTTGTTCATTTTTACATTTAAAACAGATATCCTAGAACCAAGAGCTAATGACACTTCCTAAAATTAAATATAATGTAAATGCAGCAAGTGTGCTAACACATGTTATTAGTAGAGAAATGATAGTATGCATGAAAACTTAATCTATCAAGCAACTTTGTTTTTTCTCAAGATATTTTGTTTTATTTTTATGTTTTGCAGGTTTGAGTTCCAGAGGAATTCCAGCCTTAGAACGTAGCATCTACTTTCTGTCAGTTGTCATCATTTTTTACTGTTTTACAATTCAGCCACTTATGCGATGAATGAAATCATAAATCTTTGAGAGTTTTTTGAAAGCAAATCATTCTGTAAATAAGCTCTCCAGCCCCCATCACAAAATACATTATTAATACAGACTTGTTTGGAAAGGAAAAAAAGTGTATATTATTAAGATCTTGTAAATATCTATAGTACATTAATAAAAACAGTTTTAAAAACTTTTGAATTTTAAAGTTCATACATGATTACATACATTCAGAAAGTGCCAATCTGTGGAGTTGTAACTGCTGCGGCTTTTAAGTGACTTCTGTGGGAAATATAAATAACTCCTCTTGATGACGATGATAAATATGAAATAGGTTACAGTTATCGTAGAGAAGATGTATATTTTTTACATGTTCCAGGCAATTTACTTCAGTATTAAAGATGTTCACTCTACTTGGAAATAAAATGTAATTATTTGTTTACAGTTGGGATTCTTTCAAAATGTAAGCTATTCCAAACGGTGATGATGTGCTTTTACCTCTAAATGAGGTGAGGCTAGGAAATATGGGTACCCAATAATATATGTATATACATGATGTTCTTTCAACTCACTTTCGTAGGAGGTTCAGTAATAATAATGACAGGAAAAAGTGCTTTATGGGAAAGAAAGAGAAAAGAAGAGAAATAAGCACTCTTCTAAAACAATCTAACAACTCTGGTATGTAACAGGCAATTTCTCACCAAAAAATTTAATTTTTTTAAATCAATTTTGAATTCTATGGGAAAAGTTATATGAACAAATCTCAGGTAATTATTACAAATTGTTAGCAATGCATGTGGCCTTGTTTTCGTGCAATAAATAAATCTAGTAATAGAATTATTTAACCAAGTTTTTGACATTTTGGCATACACACACACACACACACACACACACAGAGACACCATATTCCATCTTCCCTGCAATTATGAAAATACCCCTACACTGTCCAAGACTTAAAAAGATGTTTGCAGGTTGACTCTTCTCTAAGATGAACTTATTTGAGTCAGGGGTCCTACTTCTTGGAACTGCATTCTGGAAAAAGCAGTCTGAGAGAGTAAGGTTAATGAGTGGGCTAATGCCATTCTATGTGGCCGTCCGTTTCCTTCATGAACAGCCTTGAGGAGTTTGGCCTCCTGGCAGTCTGCCCTCACTGCCAGCCAATCAGACTTGATGTCCTGGGGAGCTAGGATTGAGAAATGGCCACACTAGTTTTGCCTTCTTCACATGGTGCGACCTCTTAATTATGTTGGAAATATTTGAATTATCCTCGCAACCCCCAAATCAGACAGTCCTCAAAATTGGATTTTGTCCTTTTCATTTCTAATGTATTTTAGAGCTGTTTAAAATACCCAATGTAGTCAGCAGCAGATGGACAATGACTTTTCATAGTTCAGAATTTCTCCCTGCCTGAATAATGTGTCAAGCATACAGTCCAAATTAATGAGCCTTGTTCTCCTCCATGCCCTAAGATATGGCTGTGCTTTGATGGAGCAAAATAAATAAGCAATAGCAAATGCTGTTTGGCACACTCTTGTTAACAGCTGCCTGTCCACGACACAGCTGTATTGACCAGAAATACCAGGGCTGCATGGTCTCAATGATTTTCTCAACTTGGTGAGAGACAAGATTTGTATTATCCTCCACAAAGCAGGTATTGAGAGTTAAATATACTACGAGATTTTTGTTTCCACTGATTAAGTGAATTAGATACATAGCCATGTGGGTACAGGTCTGAAGGCTAAAGCGGTTCTTATCAGTAACCCTTACTGATAAGAAGAAAAGTTGTGCTTTCATTCATGATTGTAGGAGTATTAAAAGTATGCATTATTCAGCATCTAATATTTATTTTTTATCAACCCATACCAAAATTTTTGGAATCTAATTTAACATTAATGTTCAATAGCATCTGCTTTGGCTCTTGATTGATTTGGATCTCTACTCTTAGTGAGGCCTTGGACACATATTTTAACATCCCCTTATTGCTATTATTCGGATCAAAGGAATAATGTGCCTAAGTATTTAGTGTAACACATGCAACGTTTAAGTTGTCAACAAATGGAGCTGCTGTCATCTGCTGCTATGAACTAAACCCCAATGAAAGAAGTTACTATATTTCCTTCAGTGCCCAATAGACCATGAAAACAGACTCAGCCTGTATTTATGTCAAAATCCAAAAACGTTACACAAAAAATGAGTAGTCCACCTACTCCCAACACTAAATGGGACTAAAAAATAGAACCAGTTAGGATTTCATCAATCTATTCAGGAAGATACTCTGTGTGCTGTAGGTACTTGATATTTGGGAGAGATTTCTAGTGGACTCCTCTATTGACCAAGTATATTGCTGTTAAAAACTCTTATAAACACGGTAACTTATTTCCATACTTCTTATAGGAAGGAGAAAAAATGTGGTTGCACCTGGAAACAGCTTAAGGAGAAAAAGGGAATAAGGATTAGGAGACTTGACACAGCAGAATTATAACCTTGTAAAGCTATGGGCTGCAGGTAACGTTAACTTCAAATCAGCTCCATGTCCTCTCTTCTTCTATTCTTCACACTAAAATCCTCCCATGTCAGTGTCCTCTTTCTAAGTGTACACTAGAAGGTGGCCCCTAAGAGAACATGCCTGCTATCTTTAATAGCAAATACAAACAGTGAGAGATGATCTGGAATCTGTTTGGATTTCAAATGCAGTAAAATAATCATTCTCTACTATAAGTGAGAATAGTAGTGAGGCTTAACTATTAAGCCTCTATATTTTATCAGTATAGACTCCGTCTTGAGATGTTAACTTTTAAACACTCCCTATATGCCATAATTATTATGTTATTTGCGGTAGAATTAAATATTTAATTCAATAGAATTCAAGAATTCGGTAATCACATCACTGTTGAACTCAGTACTTGAATAAGTCAGGTTTCTCCTGAGAAACAGAACCAGTACAATGTGTGTTTGTGTGCAGATATGTGTATACACAATTGTACACATGTATGAACATATATGAAAAGAGAGAGAAAGAGGAGATTGTAAGGAATTGATATGAAATTATGGAGGTAAAGAATTCCAGACCCAACAGAGCCAATGGCATAGGTCCAGTCTGGGTCTGGGAACCAGGAGAGCCTATGGTATAATTATCGTTCTGAGTGTGAGTATGAAGTCAGGAGAGGATGAATGTTTTAACACAGACTGTCAGGCAGAAATAATTCTTTCTTCCGTAGCCTTTTGTTTTACTTAGGCCTTCAGTGGATTGGATGAGGTCCCGCCGCATTGGAAAGGGCAGCTTTCTTCACTCCATCTACTGATTCAGATTCCTCCAGAAACTCCTTCACAGACACACCCAGAATATGAACTAAATATCTGGGCCCCCTGCAGCCCAGTCGCGTTGACGCATAAAATGAACCATTACAGTGTTGTTTTTCATGAGTTTAAATAATTGAATTCTAACCTCATCAACTTTTGAAATGGAATTATTGAAATATTCTTCTCAGTTTCTTCATCTGTAAAATGAGATGTTGAATTACAAGATCTCTTTGTTCTTTAAAACCCTGCAATTCTCTCAGGCTGCAGAGTGGACTACTTTTAGTATGAGGCAGTATTTCATTACCTTTCATGACACACACCCACTCTGTATAGCTTTTCCAATTTATTTCTATATTTTCACTAGCCTAAATAATTGTGTTGAGCTTTCTAGAACTTTCTTTAACTGTGAGTTAATTGAATTTTCATTACTAAAACCATGGGTGTATTGAGTATGCTTTTTCAAGCCACAAAAAACCCTCCGAAATTCTGACCCATCTCTACTCTCCGCTGAAAATTGCTCGTGTGTTTCCGAGGTCTCCAAGTACAAAGCTGTGATAAAACTTTCATTGTTCAGTGAAAAATGAGAAAAATTCATACAGTATGATGAGATTTTAATAATGAATAATTTGTGAACTCTTTAAGAGATTACAGCTTTCTTCTGCTTTTTGTGGTAAAATGTCCACTCTTTGATGACATGAAGCTAAGTATGAATACTGGTTTGCTTCGCATGTTCAATTTTAAGATATTCTTACTTTGTAAAAAAGAGTAGGTTACTGTATATAAATCAATTCAGTAGTTATTATTATTATTATTATTATTATTATTATTATTTAAGCTTTTATCTTTGGAGAAAAATCCAAAGTTTGAAAATAACTGATGGTTAGTCTATCTTTTTTTTTACACTTACTTCTTTATCTCATTACCATCAAATTAGCTTTGTTTATTGACTTCAGGTTTGTATGTCACAATCTTACCCTGTATCCCTTGAATAGCAAGGCTCTGTATTCTATGGAATTGTTGTTTATATACATAAACCACAGGTCTAGGAAATCTGGTCAACCTTTTCTAACAAGTTATTAATATAATTAAGATAATAATGTAAAAAAGAATATCAAAATCCTGAATTTGCTCATTATTTTATTAACTTATTTTCTTATTTTTTAGAGAAAGAGAGAGTGCATGCACATGCTCTTGAGCTGCCGCAGGGTTGCAGGCAAAGGGAGAGATACACAGAGAGAGAGAATTTCAAGCAGGCTCCATGTCCGGTGCAGAGCCCAACGTGGGGCTCTATCTCACAATCTTGAGATCATGATCTGAGCCAAAATCAAGAGTTGGACGCTTAACCAATGGAGCCACCCAGACACTTCTCTTCAATATTTTAAAATTTGGAAGTTATTTGCTTTCTACTTTTCCATATGAACATTTCTTTTCTCTCATGAAAAAATATATATAATAGCTGTTAGTTCTTTCATTTCTTTATATAGCAAAATAATTTTTATTAAAAGGTAAATTTGCTCCATTATTTTTAATATTCCTCTTCTTGACAGCACTCAGTACAGTCCTGGGCAGAGAGAATGATGCTTACAATTACTTTCTGGACAGATTTATGCTGCCAACTGTTAGGGCAATTTGTTTTTCCCCAATTTCCTTAGGAAAGTAAGTATTTTTTTTATAGCCTGACAAAAATAATAAGCTGGCCTAACCTCCAGATTTTGGTGGGTATTCTTGAAATAAGTAATAAATAAAAATAAAATTTGTGGAAAATAATAATTTTGAGAAAGCATCAGAATTATTTTCTTGTTTTGAAAAACATATATTTTACAATCTGCTTAGGCATGCCTTTGAAGATACTTACCTTGTTCAGAGCAAAGCTCATGAGAGAAGCAAATTTGATGACTTTAGATAAAGGCAGTATGTTGTAGCTCAGTGAGAGAAAAAAGAAATCCTGATGCAATGATGTGTTTTGTTTCCCATCCCCATCAAACACTAGGAAGTATGCTGCATAAAATCTTGGAAGATTTGTCATTTATTCCTGGAACTGAATGGTGTGTTGGGAGGTACCTGTTCTTGGATGGTGATTAATTAATGTTTGTAAATCACTTTGCAGATGAAAAGCACTTCATAAATTCTAATAATTTCTATTATGATGATTCTCTCCCAGAAGTATATTGACTTTTTGAAATAGCACTTTGAAAAAAAGCATACATTAGTGACTGAGACCAGGTACCATGCCTAAAGGGAAACAGTAATTGGAAAGTTTGAAAGGTAATAATTCTGAAATACTGAAATTTTAGTCAAATTCATAATAGCCTTCATGGACTACATAATTTTCTTTCAAACAATGTAATCTACATCCATCCATGATGGAATTTTCAGCGTGTGAAGTAAATGTCATAGCAACAGAATTTGTTTCTCAAATGATATTTACTCATAACAAATCTCAAGTATTCTCAAGGGCCTCAGAGACTAATAATAATGAGTGTAGGCAACTTTTATTACCTTAAGTGCGGTAGTTATAGAATCTCCCAACTTTGAGCAGATTAATTTCAGCCTATTTTCTGCTGACAGCGAAGCATAATTGAATGCATTATAGGCCTTCTAAATCAGATCTTTTTCTTTATTTGTTTAAAAGTGAAAGTGTTGTCATCCTAAATTATTGTTATATTTAGACTTGCAAACTCATATGGGGCTACTTTCATCCTGCTAAATTCTTAAAAGAGTATAAAACTTTCTAAAGAGACTCTTAAGAGCAAAGCAGGGACGTGGCTTAAATTATTTGGACCAGTGTTTGGAATCCCTTGGTATTTCAAGCTGGGTGATTGTTGAAGAATGCATTGTAAGGAGTTAAAGACAATTTGAATTGCCTACAACCTGTTGCTGTTAACTGATGGGAGAAAAATTAATATTCACTCCATACCTGTTGATAAAAATTAAGATCCTGGATGTGTCTATGTGAAATTATATTCTGCACCAGAAAACTTCCTATATAGCTTCTATTATTTCACATTGACTCATGTCATATTATATACCACATATTATTATTATTATTATTATATATTATCATATATTACATTATACATTGTATTATTGATCCCTTGTCTCATTTTCTATAAAATGAGTTCCAGAAGAGCTGGACCTTATCTTTGTATTCCTTCTTGCATCCATTACACCCCATTGTCTGACATCTAATAGTTGCTCAAAATATAGATTTTGAATGAATACATAACCAAAAGGAAGCATAAACTGCTGTGCATACATTGTTTGCATAAATTGATAGACTCTCATTACCACTGCTACAACAGTGGTGAAGTTTACCTTAATAATGCTATTTTTTAGTAAAGCTTCCATATTACAATATTACAATTTAATGTGATGCATAATTGATGTAGCTCTGTCTGCATATAAAATATTTTTTCAAATCTTATAAAATTAAAACAAATTTTAAGGACAGCATTTTTTAATAAAAAACACTACAGAATTATGCACAACCTTCTCCTTCCACTATAAGATTTTTACTGGGCAAAATACTCAAAAGTTTGTCTGTAGAAACACTACTCAGAATTGTACAGCCAAGTTAGGGAACCACAGTCACAGTGTCAAGAAGTCATTTGGATCATTCCAAGGTCTATATTGTAATTATTTTCCCGGTAGACAAATTAACTAAAGGCTATACATTCGACCATACACTATAATGAAATGTAATAATCTTGTCTTGCTGCAATATTAAATCCATATATTTACCCAGGAGAGTACTTTTCTGGGAGGGGGGGAGCCAGGACAGTATTTTTAGTTGGCAGATAGAACACAAAGTCATGATATTCTTTTCTTAGATGCTACTTCTTTAGGCCATATTGTAAGATTTAGTCGGCTTTGTTTCCAAAAGCTCTGAATACCCAATGGATTTACTAGAAATTTCAGGTGGAAAAAAAATATAGTCCTTTGTCATCAAAGATGTTGTAAACTTTCAACCCAAAACACCAGTCAGCTCCAGGAGGTTAGATGTTATTAGTGTTCATTTATTTGATAATTGAAATAGTCAGTGTTCAGAAGTTAGTTTTCATGTGAACCCAGCTTCCCTGGGTACTTCTGTATCTGCCTCTCTGCATGGCACTAAGCTAGTGAGCTACTATCTGTTTTTGATGAAGAACAGCAATTGTGGCTTTCAAATTAGGTAGTGGGGATAATGTCCTTCTGTTATCACTTTAGTTATGTTAATTCCTAGTTTTATTCTATGTTTTTGAAAGCTTAGTAATAAATATTGTCATTGCTTTTGATAGTATCTTATCTTATACTTATTTCCATCATCTTAGCTCTCATGAACTATGAGTGTTTAATGTAAGAAAAACAAATATTTATATAAAATGAAAATATAATTATAATTGTAAATAATTTATTTTTAAAAAATATTTCTTTCTATTTATATTGAGGTTAGAAACATCACAATTGTTTATCAAATAGATCTATATTTATAAGCCATCAAATCATTCAAGAAACATTTATTAATTGCTTAGCATGTTCAATACATTGTGCTTGGCTCTGCAAAAAAGAAAAAAGAAAGAGGAATATATTAGAGGTGGTTGATAAACCAACCAACTCCCCCCCATCACTGAAAAAATAATAATCCCCCAAAGTAATCACAAATTGTGGGAAATGATGGGGGGAAATAAGGAAGGTGCTGTGATAGAGAACACAATGGGAAGTTAATCTTGGAGTGAGTGATCAGAGACATCTCCTTAGAGAAATTTCAATTTACACTAAGACCCAAAAAGGGAAGAGAAGTTGGACATGTAAAGAATGGGGGAAAGGGTATTCCAGACCTTTTTTTTTTTCCTAAAAAAGGAAAAAAATAATTTGCAAATGCTTAAGAAGAGTCCATGTGATAAATAATGGTGGCTTAGATTAGGTTGGTAGCAGGGAGATATATATATACATACACACATATATGTATATATAATTTCACCAATTGATAATTCTTGACAAATATACAGGTATCCATTGAATATATATATATATATATATATATATATTTAATGAAACCATAAAAAAGAATGAGATCTTGCCATGGAGAGTTTAATGCTAAGTGAACTAAGAGAAACACAAATACCATATAATTTCACTCACATGGTATTTAAGAATTCCATTAATGTGGAATTTAAGAAATAAAACAAAATAAAATACTTAAATATTTAAAAATTAAGAAATAAAACAAATTAGCAAAGGGAAAAAAAATAGAAATCAAGAAAGAGACTCCTAATTACAAAGAACAAACTGACGGTTACTAGGGGTGAAACAAGTGATAGGGATTAAGGAGTGCACTTGTCATGATGAGCATTAGGTGATGTATGGAAGTGTGGAATTACTATATTGTACACTTGCAACTAATATAACACTATGTTAGCTGGAATTAAAGTAAAAATTTTTGAAAGATTCAATCGTCTGTAATAAAGGTAAGGGAGGCCTTTAATTTTTTTGTCATATTATCAGATGGAAAAGACTAATGAAGGAGCACACCTAGAAATACAGAAGATAGGGAGAAAACAAAGATTTTTGTGGGGGGCATGGTAAGTTAGAAATGCCTATGAAAAATCTAGGTGAAGATGTCAAAGGACCTCATCACTGAAATTATGGTCAAGACATCTGGGTTTCTCTGAGGGTTCCAGCTCCTTCATTAACAGGTAGTAGTAGTGGCCCTTAAATTCTGAGGTGAGTTTCAAAGCGACCTACTTTCATTTTCTAAGTCTCAGATTTTTCTTCCTTACAATATTCTGTTATGTCTAGGATAATTCTAAGTAATTTAGTAATACTCAAATGGTATAAATGATGCATGGTTGCTGTTTTATAACAAGAACCAGAAACACTTTCAAGATCCTGAGTCAGCCATCAAATCAAGTAAATTCAGCTTATCACTTTGACTTTACTAAGTTTAAAAATGTTTTTTACCCCCAAGATACTCGGAAGAAAAAAGTTAACTGTAATTCAAAATAATTGGAAAAGCCCATTTGCAGAATACTTTGGCCAATTAAGATTGATTACTGATTGATTCAGAACAGGAAGATTCTTTAGGTTTAGCCAAATTCCCAAATGGGAAGTCAACAGAATGTCTACAGTTGTGGGGTTTTTCTTTCTTTCTTTTCTCCCTTCCTTCCTTCCTTCCCTCCTTCCTTCCTTCCTTCCTTCCTTCCTTCCTTCCTTCCTTCCTTCCTTCTTTCCTTTCTTTCTTCCTTGAATTACTTTGACTTCATTTCAAAAAGAGTTCTCAGACTCTGAATTAGTAAGTTTTGGGTAACCACATGATATGCTGTCCTTGGCATTTTATTTTGTTCCTATAGACATTTGCTTCTGCTCTTCTCTTTTCACGGAATGCCCTCCTTCCTTTTGACAGAGTCTTCAGTAACCAGCCCTCGGGCCAGTCACTGGCACAGAGTTCCCACTCCATCCCACACTCCTGCAGAGACTGTGAGTGCACTTCTCTCCTTCATTTATCCTTTGAGCTGCTAGCATACATCTCTATCACAACATTTGGCACTTGATCTTTCAACAGTTGGTTTACTTTCTATCTTCTTTCACATAATGATGAACTAATTGAATACTGTACATTTTCCAGCACTTAATGATTATGCTGAGCACATAGTAGGCTTCTGAGAAATGTACGAAGGAGACAAAAAGGCAGGGAGGAAATGAAAGAAGTTGTATTTCTTTGCTTGCTTGCTAACAGGTCTAAGAGTATTTTGCCAGCTATATATTTTAGCACAAGAATAAATACAGGAATACAAAATTATAATATTAAATACTCTCTTTTGTCTGCAAAACATTTTTTGTAATAACTATAAAGAGAATTTCTTGAAATAGGAAGGAAGAAAAAAAAGCCTATTATCAACATGAATCTTTTATTATTTTATCTCAAGCAAACTGATGAACAAACATTTTAATATATCATGACAAGTGACTGTACATGAATTATTTTTTTGAAATTTGTATACAATACAACTCTGTTGGCTTTGTGACAATTAAAGAAGCAGTTGTTCTCTATAAACTTACATTTCAAGGCAAAAAAAAAAATGCTCACTACTTTCTTCATTGTCCAAAAGACAAGTTAATATCCAAAGGTAAAATGATTTGGACACCTTTATCTCCAAGATCAATGTTTAATTTAGTCTCCTAAATGGATTCTTCTTTCCCCTTTTGACCCGCCGATACACTCTTGGCATTCAGCATGCCTAGAGAGTTAGGTGAGTTCTTGGTGAGGGATAATTCTAGCTGTTTCCAAACTGTAGTCCCAGACAGGATAAAATATGACAGTTTCAAGGTATAGATAGTCACCAGCTTATGAATAAATTGTACTGTTCTAGGAAGCCCATCATTTGGTTGTTAAGACATAATGCTCACTTTTATTTTCATAGAAATATTGGAAATGGCCCCTTCTGCAGCCCACTAAAGCATGTTACTTTGTAATAAGTTGACAGCATAGCATTAATGATACTCAGGTATGAAATCTTAGGATCAAATTGTGATTCCCTGAGAAAGTGCTTTTAAGATTCTTAGTTGGCTTATGGGAAGCATATCTTCCTCCACCCATAGCTGTTCACGGGGGGAACAGGGACACCATGACCTCCACACTTGGTCTAGTATCTTTCATGGTGTGGGACAGGAACTTCAGTAAAACAAGAAAGAAATAGAAAAGTAAGATCCAGGTTGTAGGAATTAAAGAACTGTAGGCAAAGAGCTTCCTATGAATAAAATCTCTTTTGTCAGAGAAATACTTTCTGCTATATACCGTTTTTTTCCACTCTTCAGGATTTTCCTTCTTTATCACTCTTGTTATTTATCTTCTCTTTAAATAATCTCTTTAAACTCATCTGTTACCACTATACCCTTGGCTTTTGGGGTGCCAACGCAATAGAACTTCATTCCCCTCCAACCAGAATGAGCCCTGTCTCACCACAGACTTTTGCACATGCTATTAGCTCTGCCTGGAATTTCCAGCTCCTGCTTCGTTCACCAAATTAATTGCTATTCATTCTGAGTAAATAAAACCCTCCTCTTATATATTCCTCCATTCCACCAATACATTCCCCCTAACATTTATCAAACCTGTAGTTTTTAAAAATCTATTTATGTTACTTTTAAATTAATTCCTATAATTTCTAAGAAACTGTAAGCTCCATGATAATAGAGGTCATGTTGGTTTTGGTT
>JAQQSY010004218.1:0-12452 GCA_028646535.1 Procyon lotor
TACAAGAGTATATCACTAGCCTCTAATAGAGCTTGTACTTTCCTTAAGACGCTCCTATCCAGTCCTGCCACTCTGACGGTTATCTTTCCTCAGTAGGAATAGCAATTTCATCCACCATCAGCATCCCCATAAATACTAGAGTTTCACCAAATAACAGAAATTATGTGCTACTCACTTTTCCCCAGGAAGGAAGGCAATTAAGAATCACCTACATTACCTAAGGGAGAAATTTTTTTTAATGGTGATTTCTGTTACACTTCAGCTATAATGAAGCAATGTAGCTTCCCTGAGGCTTGGTTTGTCCACCACCTGGAAGTATCAGTTGGAATACATTGTAACAGAGAGTCTGCTTAAAGGCATTGACCACACAGAGCTTGTGACT
This sequence comes from Procyon lotor, assembly GCA_028646535.1. Lineage (NCBI taxonomy): Eukaryota > Metazoa > Chordata > Mammalia > Carnivora > Procyonidae > Procyon > Procyon lotor. Next base: position 383 of record JAQQSY010004218.1, read on the forward strand.
TCTGTGGTTTTGGTCTTTAATTACTGTGTACTTGATCCTATTTCCAAGATGTGTATTTATTAATTCAATGTGGGATCTGGAACATACTTAAGTGATATTAAAGAAAGATACGTAAATTGAATCTCCTTGCTTGCATTTACTGTGTACCACATTTAGTCAGTATTTTACAAGTAATGTATTAAAGTTAGTAATATAGAATGCAATTGGATTTCTTGTTCAACTTTGAATAGAAAGAAGAGTTAAGGAAATACAGAACCTGAAGGGGCATCCAGACATCATTTTGCCCAGTGTTGTGGGATGAATTGTTTATTGCAAAAGATACATTGACCCTTAATCCCTGGTACCTGTAAATGTGACATTTGGAAACAGGGTCTTTGGGGATGTAACTAAGTTAAGGTGAGGTCATAATGGGTGAAGGTGGGTCCTAATCCAATGTGACTCCTGTCACATTGTAATAAGAAAAACTGCATAGGCAGACACAAGGAAGATGGTCATGTGAAGACAGAGGCAGAGATTAGAATTATGCTGCCATAAACCAAGGAAAGACTGGGGCTACCAGAAGTTGAAAGAAGTAAGGAAAGATCCACCTGTAGAGGCTAGAGAGGGAGCATGACCATGCAAAGACTGTGATTTCAGACTTCCAGCCTCCAGAACTGTGAAAGAATAAGTCTGTGGTTTTAAGCCACCCTGTTAATGACTTTTTTTTTTTACAGCAGACCTTGGAAATAAATACACTCCTTTATATCTATTATCAGGATTGTACTTAAACTGGGTCAGTTAGATTTTAGAGCATGCCAGGCAGTTTGTAAGATATTTGGTTACTGGTGAGTTTTGGGGTTTGACTTATGGGAATAAGGAAGCCACAGACAACTAAACTACCACATAAAATCATGTACAGGAAAACTGTATTTGAATAACTCAAAGCACCTAATAATGTTTCTTGGGTGAATGCCTGGAGTTTTTTTGGCACCAGTTTTTTTTTTTAATGTCTTGTTTATGTATATCTCAGAAACATTTCAGGTGTCAGAGGAAAATCAAACTTTTCAGTTGTTCTGGTTATTTCATTATCAACCAATTTAAAATGTGAGAATAATGTTATGTGTGGAATTAGTTATATGGTTTGCTTTTTAGCCAAATTTCAAACCGTTTGTGGTAATCCAGGTTGTATTTCTCTCCCAGGAAGGTTTTTAACTATTAGCTGGTATACATTTTAATACATATTTTGCTAAAAATCTTAGTAGTAATAAATAAACATCATTATTTTCATCCATGATATGTTAATTAGCAGGCTGGTATCAGTGATCAATTGTTCACCATTCCTTTAGAAATGTCAGTAATGGGAGGGTTTATAATAACACTAAACAGTTGAGGTGCCTGGATCACAAATGCTAAGACAGCTTAGGATAATAGTATGGAATATGATGGTTAATCCCATAATTCTGTTTTATTGGTAGACCCAAAGAGAGAGAAATCTAAAGCCTCATCCTACAGAAATATTATTTCCTTATCATATCCTGACTTTCAGCCTTTTGCTCTGAAGTAGCAACAGTGTTTTTGTACAGGACACATACGGGTCTATTTTTTGCCATTTCCATCACTATGCTTTTCCTGCCATCATTGCTCATAACCCTAAGTGTTCTCACAAATATATGTAGGAGGGCAGTTCACTCATTCAGAAATATTCAGAAAGTCAGGGGATGAGAATTTGTTGGAGATTTGCAGAAAGGTACCATAATTAGTTATAGAAATTATGTAAGTATCTCATTTACATTTGCTTTTGTAGAGAATCAGTTTATTCAATGAATATGGCTAAGAATTGAGGTAGATAATTTGTTAGGATTTTACAGAAATTAATGAAAGCCATTTGTTTTTTGGATGCTTGCAAATTTGATACTCCCAGATGTAGATACAGTTGATCCTTGAACAATATGGGGGGTGGGATGCTGCCCTCCTACACAGTCAAAAATCTGCATATAACTTTTGACTCCCCCAAAACTTAACTACTAATAGCTTACTGTTGGCTGGAAGCCTTACCAATAACACAGTCAATTAACACATATTTTGTATGTTATATATTATATACTGTATTTTTCTCATAAAGTAAGCTAAAGAAAATGTTATGAAGAAAATCTTAAGAAAATATATATTTACAGTGCCATGCTATATTTATTGAAAACAAATCTGCATTTAAGTGGACCCATTCAATTCAAATCCCTGTTGTTCAAGGGTCAAATGTATTTTCTGTTCAACATCACTAGTAATTAGATAGCAACACCTACACTTTCAAACTGCAATGGCAGAAAAATATTAGAAGAGGTTATTGCAATATAAACATTTCTGCATATTTTTTTTACTTAGAATGTTGCCATAACAACTGAATCTTGTTAGAGAAGATATGAGCTTATGAATTTTATATTTGGAGAAAAGTGAAAGCCAAGTGAGTTGGGGCATTCATAAGCCCAGGAGTGGTTATGAGATTATTTAAACTCTCTGAAAGCAAGAGACAAGTAGTGAAAGGGGGGCAAGAAGTTCAGTGCACACAGTTTGACAGTATCTGTAAATAATCGTCTACATTCTCTTTCTGTTGTTATTATTTCAAGCTGGCTAGTAGATAGGAGCTACAGAAACAGCTGACCAGGACAACCTTTTTTTTTCACTTCTAAAAACTTACTGAGCATTTTTAATGCCAAGATCCAGGATCCCAGTGGGTTTATACAAATAATGATTGTAGAAGGAACACACACACCCTTAGTCTCCAATGTTTTTCATCTAATTTGATCTAGAATAATGTTTTATGCATTGGCATATAATTTATTATTTAGCAGATGGAAAAATAAAAGACATTATCCCCCAAGCAGGATTTAGCCTCAAGTCCCATTTTGCCTATGTTAAAGTCAAGCAGTTTAAACTTGGCCTACAATTACAGAGTATTAGACTTGGGTAGGACCAGAGAAATAATCAATCTTGGCCTTTTCTTTTTACATTTTCATTCATCTTTTGAACAAATTATTGAATGCCTACTACATATTAGTCTCATTAATAGATGTTAGGGGATACAGTGGTGAATATGATAGTCTTTGTTCGCAAAAATCTAATAATCCAGAGAAGTATCTCTCAAACTTTAATGTATATACAGATCAGCTGGGAAATCCTTTTGAAAGGTAGACTTTAATCCATGATTCAGTAGGTCTAGGTTGGGGCTTGAGATTCTAAATTTCTAACAAGTTCCTAAGCGATGTTCATGCCTCTGGTCCATAGACCACACTTTGAGACAAAAGGTTTAAAATGTGGATATATGAGAAGCAGGTCTAAAGGAGGCCAAGTAACTGGTCCAGTATAATAGACAAAAACTAGTGATAGAGCCCGGAATTCTGAGTCTTAGCCCAGTGCCCCTTCTATTCCTTCACACTACTCTGAAGATCAGAGTTTATTTATTATCTGGCTTAGGCATCACTCAAACATTGCTTATAATTGTTGGACTTAAATGCTGATAATTTAGTGGTAAGTGTTGCAAATTTCTCTTTGCATTAGAAGATGTTTTTAAAAGAGCATGCTTGAAAAGGTGGCCCTTCTACAGAAATTGTAGAGCTGAGGGGAAAAATACGCAAATCCAAGAAGCATGCACAGAGTGGCTAAACACAATCCATTACTGCATGTACTCATTTGTACAAGAGACATTTATTCATAGTCTACCTATGCATAGACAACAATCTTTACTCACTCTACATCCATAATACATTGTACAATGCTAAGAATACAAAGAAATACCTGGTAAGTCCTTTTGGCTGAATGACAACACTGAAGTAGATACTATGGAAGATCAACTGCAGGGTTTGAGCCCTCTCCTGAAGGAATTTGAGATCTTGTTGCAAGAACAAGCCTTACTTTTTACATCATGAGCAAGATTATGTTTTCTTGTAATATAATATAAACGGTTAACAAGTGCTGGAGTAATTCAAAGTTGTGGAAAGATAAGTATAGATTGGGACTCATCAGATGTCTTGATAAAGTACATGAAAATGCAACAGAAGTATAAAGAGATTGGGGTGTTTGTGGTTTCTTTGGGAAGGTACCATGAGACTATTTAAAGTAGGGGGACTCTGGGCAAAAGTGCATAGAAAGCATTGACAATGAGAAGTTTAATTGATGGTAGTAGATTGAACTGGTATGGTGGAATTTGGAGTGTGGAGGTCCTAATGTTAGGGAAAGCTATTGTATAAATACAGGATAAACATTGTTTTTTAAAAAGATTTTATTTATTTATTTATTTGACAGACAGAGAGAGAGAGGGAGAGAGAGAGAGCACGCACAAGCAGGGGGAGTGGAAGAGGGAGAGGGAGAAGTAGGCTCACCACTGAGCAGGAAGCCTGATGTGGGGGTTGGTCTCAGGACCCTGGGATCATGATTTGAGCTGAAGGCAGACACCCAGCTGACTGAGCCACCCAGGTGCCTCCAGGATAAACATCCTTAAGGAATGTTCTCTAAAAACACACAATAGAAATGTGTAACACAAGGGTTTTTACTTTGTTCTGACGTCCTTTGGATAAATATCCTGATGTTAACACATTATCATCACCTTATTAATATTTATCTTTCAACTTATTTATTTAGTTAGGCATCCAGATTTATCTAACATTAAAATGTAGAAACTAGTATATTGAAACTTAACAAATATTGGTATATTTTATTGAGTTCGGAGTGTGGCTTTAAGTAAGCTCTCTAATATCCAGTTATCCAGCTTTTTTGGTAAAAAAAAAAACAAACCTTTAAAATGCATAGCAGTTACCAACGCTGTCTTGTAATACATTAGCAGACAGTGACAGCTATCTGGTATAATCTTAGATTTATAACTCCTCATAGAATAAGTGCATTGAACATTCTATATATTATTTCTACAGTGTGTCTAAAGTTACTACTAAACACTTAATGATGGAAATATAATCAACATAGATTTAAATTTTATTGTAAAGTTTCTTAACATAAATCTCTGTAAATTTCCATTTAGCATATATTTGGACTATCAATGACTTAGAAGATTATAACAAAGAGGAATGAGAGGGGATAAGTGACTTGGCTAGGATAAGTTGAAACAAAAATAACCCATCTATAATAGTTGATGTCTTCTTAAATTTCTGAATATGTTTTCTGAATTTATCATGAACTTGCCTCAACTGCTTGTCAGTCTTTAAGAGTATTAATTATTCGGGCTTTCCCATGCTGCGTTTTCTGACTTTTCACTCATATATTCTATTTTTTCTTTCTTCCTTTCTTTCTTCCTTTCTTTCTTCCTTCCTTCCTTCCTTCCTTTCTTTCTTTCTTTCTTTCTTTCTTTCTTTCTTTCTTTCTTTCTTTCTTTCTTTCTTTCTTTCTTTCTTTCTTTCTTTCTTTCTTTCTTTCTTCTCTTTCTCTCTTCCTCCCTTCCTCCCTTCCTCCCTTCCTCCCTTCCTCCCTTCCTCCCTTTCTTTCTTTCTTTCTTTCTTTCTTTCTTTCTTTCTTTCTTTCTTTCTTTCTTTCTTTCTTTCTTTCTTTCTTCTTCTTCCCTTCCTTCCTTAGAAATGCTTCACAAATTTGGTGTCATCCTTGTGCAGAAGCCATGCTAATCTTCTCTGTATCATTCTAATTTTAGTATATACACTGCCAAAGCAAGCACTCATATATTCTATTTTCTTTTGCAAATGCACTTCTGAAACTTTCTGATCAAGTTCCTAAATTATTAACACATGTGTAAATTTAGTTTTAACCCATCTAAAGTGGCAACTAAGAAACTAGTCTTTGGAAATCACTGTATTGATTACTTTGCATATAATGGAATATATCCTCTTGTTTGTGTACAGACTGTGTTGATCATACAAGACTCAACCCATTCTATTTCTTTTTATATTCTTCTACTTCTGAAGTTAGTGCCTATCTACATTTCCTCACTCTGAGCTTACAAGATCGAAATCCCTTGGGTCCTTCCACCCTGTGCGTGCTTCCTTTAACTCTTGGCAGCTTCAGTTCTGTCTCTGGCAGCTGTTGGGGAAACCTCTTTTTTAACATTCCCTGACAGGCCCTGAGATAATTCTGGGAAGCTTTACTAACTTGCCCTTCTAAACCTCTAGTACTTTCTTTCCTTTGCAGATGTTTTGCTGTGCTTTTTGTAACTATAAGTGTATTTCCGATAAACCACAGTAGTTTAACTTGCTGCATGCAGCCTTTCTCATGCTAAGGTTCCAAACAAGTTTTAATAGCTAGCTCCTAAGGAATCTGACAAAAAGCCTTGATTGCTAGTTCTGTGCTAAACTGCTTTTCACAATGAGACATTCTATAAAATTTGATACAATCCTTAAAGCAAATGATTTCTACCTTATATTATTACTGCTTGCATCATACTCATTCTCAGCTTTAAAAAGATTCCATGTCTGTGCTTCCATAAATGGGATTGATTTTATTTAAAACTCTAAAGAGAAGTTAGAGGTTTCTAAGGTAATAAGGATGTTATGATGGAGAAACAGGTAAAAGTGGCATCAAAGGTCAAGTGAATTGATAAATATAGTAAATTGTACTTTCTGGAAACGTTATCTCTATAAAAGTGAAAATTTGTTTCCTTGGCTGCAATTTGTAAATATGTAGAAGGACTGCTACTTGGATAAAATTTGAGCAGACCCTTAGACGTTTTCAGTGTCTTTCCAGTGTTGCAGGATCAGGGGCCATCTCAGCAGTCTGGTGTGAGGTGACAAAGATGGGCTCAGAATCTCACAAATAAATCCAAAGTGCAGTGAATCTAATGCCAGATAATGGAGAATACATCACATGTGTGACAAGAAGTGGAATGCCATGTTAATGAGGAAATCATTGAAAACAGAATCTGAACTATAATTGCTGGTGGTTGTTCTATAAGTCGCATTGATCTGCTAGTATCATGTCCGATTATTTCTCACCGAGGTATCAAATTTTTAAAAAATTCTAACGGGAGAACTGAGCTGTATTTTACTGTTTTATAACCTAAAATCTGTCAACTAAGTTTTGTTGGTAGATTTCTTATCATAAAGTTATTTAGATCACAAATAATAACACATTAATAAATTGAACAATTTATTGAAAAACATAAAATCTCAATGTTTGTTTACATGAGTTCATGAGTTATATGAGTTATAAATATATACATTATGTAAATGAGTTATAGCCCTCATTTTAAAATATATTCCAATATTTCCCTGATTTTTAAAAAAATCTTTTAAAATAAAAATAAATAAAATAAGTAAATCTTAATAAACTAAAAATGGAAAAGAATTCAATAATATGATAAATACCAACACCATATTTAACAGCAAAACATTTGGACATTATTTTCTAAAAGTGCTCATTAAGATACTCATTCTATAGTTTGTTAATAGGTTTATGATAATGAAGGGTTTCATAGTTAAATAAGTTTGGGAAATGTTGGGTTAAAGTTTTTCTTTTAATGTAGAAACTTTAATGTTAATATTCACTGGGACTATCTAAGATAGATAATTTGATTGTATCACAAAGGTATTTGAGCACAGAAATTTTTTTCTACAGCATCTCCAGCAAGCAGGGCCCTGAGGACTGTGTCTTGGCAAACACTGACACAAATTTCAGCAGACATGTGTCACTATTCACTAACCTTCTATAAGCAGTTACTCTTGTCTAACTCACCACAGACAGGTGTTATGTTAGTGATAGTTAGATGTTATTATACATTAGATTCAGCTGGAGATGTTTGTCAAAATTCATTCCTCGGCTCTACTTTCATTAAGCCGATATAGCCTGAGTTTCAGTAATCTACATTTTACCAAACATCAAGTGAGTTTTCTGCTGTAGGTGTCTATAGTTTATACTTTGAGGGCACCATATTAGAAACCTTGGGTCAATTAATAAATAAGAAAAGATGAAAATATTAATTATATAATCTTATAACTGGAAGTTGAATGACACTGTGTTTTGTGTTGGTCTCAACCCATCAATAATTAATGTTGTGGTTGGACTAGTTTTGTGGTTCTTATTATGATTGCAAAATGCCCCTCAGCAATAACCATCAGGAAACTTTGAAAAAAAATAAAGGTTTATTACTTACTGGAAAATTATACAGCACTTCTGGACCTACACAACAAGGTCACAAGTAAGGAAAGAAAGAACATTGGGCTGGAGGTTCTGCTTTTATTGGGGTTGAAGGTGGGGGCCAAGGGTTTCATGGGCTCAACTCTTTATTGGCAGATTTAAAACTTAAGATTGGGGAAAAAAACGGAAAGAGAAAAAGGTAAGTGGCTCACATGGTATTATCAAAACCAACCAAGATCTCATAAAATGAAGGAGTCTTAGTTTGGGGATGATGTGAAGGGGGAGCCTGGCTCTTTATCTAGTCACGTGGCTGGCATTGCACTTGCATTACAAAACAAACAACAACAACAACAACAACAACAAAACCCAAAAACAACTGTCATGTCTTAACATTACACTCACATTACATGTTGAAACCGGGCCATTATGCAAGGGAAACAAAAGTGAAAATGAACTTTTAAGACTTCATCAAGATGAAAAGCTTCTGCACAGCAAAGGAAATAGTCAACAAAGCAAACAGGCAACCCACAGAATGGAAGAAGATATTCGCAAATGACCCTACAGAAAAAAGGCTGATATCCAAGATCTATAAAGAACTTCTCAAACTCAACACCCAAAAAATAAATAATCAAGTCAAAAAATGGGCAGAAGACATGAGCAGACACTTTTCCAAAGAAGAGATAGAAATTCCCAACAGAGACATGAGAAAATGTTCAACATTACTAGCCATCAGGGAAATACAAAACAAAATGAAAATGAGATACCACCTTACACCAGTTAGAATGGCAAAAATTAACAAAGCAAGAAATAGCAAATGTTGGAGAGGCTGTGGAGAAAGGGGAACCTTCTTACACTGTTGGTGGGAACGCAAGTTGGTGCAGTCACTTTGGAAAATTGTATGGAGGTTCCTCAAAAAATTAAAAGTAGAGCTACCCTATGACCTGGCAATTACACTACTGTGTATATACTCCAAAGATGCAGAGGTACTGAAAAGAAGGACCACATGTACCCCAATGTTCATAGCAGCAATGGCCACAATAGCCAAACTATGGAAAGAGCCAACATGCTCTTCAACAGACGAATGGATAAAGAAGATGTGGTCCATATATACAATGGGATATTATGCCTCCATCAGAAAGGATGAATACCCAACTTTTGTATCATCGTGGATGGGACTGGAGGAGATTATGCTGAGTGAAGTAAGTCAAGCAGAGAACATGGAGAACATTAGGAGGACATATATTGCATGAAGCACTGGGTGTTGTACTCAAACAATGAATCTTGGAACACTACATCGAAAACTAGTGATGTACTGTATGGTGACTAACATAACATAAAAAAAAAAAAGAAACTGGGTCGTTAAGAAAGTTTATTGACGAAACGACAATTAGGTATGATAAAGACTCTATGTTCACTTGAACTATATATTAGTTATCTTTAATACTCATATGCCAAATATGGACTCACTGATTCACTATCACCTTAAAATATTTGTATAATCTACACATTAGATTGTGTGGCATGTAATTGAATGCAATGAAGGTGCCACTTCTCTAGTGAACTTCAACTTGTACTTCTTTTTCCAGCAATGATTGCAGTCTTCTACACATAGCTCTGCTCATGCTATTCCCCTAGTATAAAATGTCCTTTTCCTTGTATCTTTCCCTGGCTAATTTTTTCCCTGTTAAGTATGATTGTGTATGGGTGGTTTGGAATGGGCATAATTGTTTATTTAGCTAAATGGACAATGATTTAGGCTGGTAAAGTATGTATGGATGTGTAGTTGATGGGACAGGAATAGTATTTGTCAGTATGAAACAGGTTACTAAGAGCCTAAAATTCCAAGGCAGGTACATAAGGACTCAGGTAATTCAAGAACCCATAGATATATAGTAATTCAAGAAGGGATTAGTATGAGGAAGTGAAGCAGTTGAAGTTGTACTCAGTTTCCAAGATATTCTTTTTCATCTCAATGAATTTTGCTTATTATTGAATCTGATTTGCTTGTTTTTGGGTAAGAATTTCATTCCTTTTTGATTAATTTTCACACCTACATGGATGTGTCTTAAGAGTTGTACTTTACTGTGCGTTAATAATGATTACTGGGTATTGAATGGTATGGTTCTTTCTACCAGGTAGATATACATCTTTAGATTTTACCCAAAGTATTATTTTCAATAATTTTGAAAATAAAAACAAATATGATAGTTCGCAGTTATTTCAATTATCACTACTTCTTTTCAATCTTCAGGTAAAGAAAGCAGCATATCTAATTATTAATAACTATCTGCATTATTAATATCTGCATTAAGCATATTAATGTATGCATTAAGCATATCTGCATTATTAATAACCATCTGCATTATTTACATTTGGTCTGCCATTATAGGTGTATATTGATAGTTGGATTGTGGTCATAGTGTTTGACAGTGGAGAAGAATTCTATTTAAGCTTTTTAAAGATGTTAGATTTCACTCCTTTCTAGTATGAGACCAGTTTCCAGAGAAAGAAAAGAAAGGATATTGCATTTAGTTATGATTCATAAATGTCAGGATTTAAGTGTTTTAGGGCTTTGTGGGAGTGGAAGATGTAGTGGAAACAGGAAGCCAGGCTGCATAAGCACACACATAACAGGTAATTAATTGACTACAGACTTGAGGGAACCTACAGAGAACATTAGAAAGTACTATTGTACATTAAATGTATTAACATTAATGTCATGAATAGCTGGATGGCTGGATGCTTGATAACGGAGCAAGTCATTTTAATTTGATCTAAACTTCAGCTTGTAACTGAATTTATAAGAACATGGGAAAATTAACAAGCAGTTTCTGGTAATTCAAAAACAGTATTTTGGCTCAAAGTCTAAGCTTCTCTCTAAATTTTGGAAATCTAACTCTGGATAAAGATGGAGCAAAGAAAAATGCTGTCATACCAATGGCAGAAGATCTATGCTTCTGATTTTAAATAGATGCAGATTATCATTGTCAGAAAAGTTACTATTCCTTTGGACATAATCATATCTTACAATGACTAACAAGTCAGCTCTATAGATAGTTGGTTGAATCAGCTATATGGCTTTTTCCTTTGTGAAAAGCTGAGAATATCATGTAGATTCATTTTTCAAAGACCTTCACTGTGGAGGAGTCTGCTGGGGTCAGAGATGAATCTTCTTTGTTAATGGATCCCAAAAGAATTTGGCAAGAACCTTTTTTTTTTTTTTTTAAATAATGAGACTTTGTGTCTTTTGGCTAGTGCTGGAGAAGACTTATGTGTTAAAAATTGCTGCTTCCTACAAGAAATATAAAAGACCATTAGTTTTCTTGTCCTGAAAAGGGTACCCTGAGCAATCACATTTGTATCCCAGAACCTCAATGTATAAGCTAACCTGTCACTCTTTTGCATCCTCAGATGAAATGCTTTATCATCTTACTCCATCATTCAGTAGAGCAATGCAAGGCAAAACAGAATATTCTGTGATGGGAGACATGAATGATATTCTGGAGAAGAAGGAGGCCTAAAGATGAAGTACAGTTTTTCTTCTCCCTGCAAAGGTGATGGATCGCTTCTGCTTTTCTTTTTTTTTTTTTTCCCCAAATATGTTTATTTTATTTTTTCAGTGTTACAAGATTTATTGTTCATGCACCACACCCAGTGCTCCGTGCAATACATGCTCTCCTCAATACCCACCACCACGCTAGCCCAGCCCCCCACCCCCACCCCTCCTAAACCCTCAGTTTGTTGCTCAGAGTCCACAGTCTCTCATGGTTCATCTCCCCCTCTGATATCCCCCCATTCATCTTTCCCTTCCTTCTCACAATGTCCTCCATGTTTTTCTTTATGCTCAGCACGTAAGTGAGACCATAAGGTAATTGGCTTTCTCTGCTTGACTTATTTCACTCCGCATAATCTCTTCTAGTCCCATCCATGATGATACAAAAGTTGGATAGTCATCCTTTCTAATGGAGACATAATATTCCATTGTATATATGGACCATATCTTCTTTAT
>JAQQSY010004219.1:0-12452 GCA_028646535.1 Procyon lotor
TTTTTTTTTTTAAATAAAATTCATCTTTTCCCCAAGGATTTTATGTTTTGGGCAATGATTTATCTCACTCCCAGGAGAAAAGCAGTCACTCCTTAAAAAGAGAAAATTTTGTTGATCTTTGTAAGTTAATTTTGCTTCCAGCCACCTCTTTAAATATTCTATTTAGCTAAAGCCCTTAGGTTTTCTGAATACATAATTTCATCATCTGTAATTAAAGGTTCAAATTTCCTGTGGGGTTTTTTTTTTTTATATTTATTTCAGTACGTAAAAAGCCCCACAAGGGCAGGAATTCGTGGGGGGTTTTGTGTGTTTTTATTATATCCCAATGCAATACGCTCTCTAGCAGTGTTATTCCCCAGGCTGGAAGGGAGGAGGGCGGAACGGAGGGGGAAAGGGGCCGAGCATTTCATGGCTAGACGTGAGGCTTGCCGTTCAGTTTTAAACGTTGTCCTAACGGGGGGCTTTATCACTGAGCATCTCTGGCGTGTGACCTGTGGCTTGTCACCTGGATGACAGGGCTGCGTGCATGACACCTCTGTCCCCGGGGCTGCTTCCGCTGATGAAACGGCCTCTGCCCCAGACCCCCCGCTGGCATCTGGGAGCCCCTGGTCTGTGCCTGGCGCTGATCTGGGTGCCTCCTCCGAACTGTCCATCCAAGTCTCCTCCAGACGTAGGTGTTCGTGTTCTCGGGTATTTCTCACTCTTGCCTCCGGCAACCATTTCCGTTGGAATCGACCATCCCTAAAAAGTACATACCGCTCACTTCCCTGGGCAGCACACACGACGGAGAAATCTCACGCCTAAATTTCGTTCCACGAATCATACCCTCCACGTTAGCCTTCATTTTGTTCACCAGATTTGCTTTCAAATGATGATTTTATCATTTTAAAAAGGCAAAAATCCACCTCAAGATGACGAAAAGTTTCTCTTGAGCACAGTCAAAACAAACTATTGTCAGCTCTGAGAGCATTTCCAGCGTCTTAAAACTCTTTGAACCTTCCCTCAAACATCAAACATGGAATTAGCCCCACACTCCAGCGATTCCACTTCTGCGTACACCCCAAAGACCTGGAAGCCGGGACCTGAGTACACGGCCGCACACGCACGTTCACAGCAGCATTATTCACGATGGGGGGAGCCCCCCCAGGCGTCCATCCTTGGATGATGGACAAACAAAACGAGGCCTAGCCATACAATGGAATACTACTCAGCCCCGAAAAGGAGGAAGTGCGGGCACCCGCAACAAGGAGGAGCCGTCAGGACACTCTCCTAAATGAAATAAGCTAGACACAGAGCAAACACTTTGTGACTGCACCTCTGTGAGCCACCCAGGGTCGTCAGAGTCCCAGAGACACAGAGTAGAGCGGAGCTGCCCGGGAGGTGGGAAGGAGAACGGGGAGTCGTTGTTCAATGGTTTCAGTCTGGGAAGACGGAAAAGTTCGCAGATGGATGGTGGTGGCAGATGCACGACAGGGTCACTGAGCTGTACACTTAAACATGATTAAAGTGGTAAATTTTATGTTGTGTAAAGTTTATGACAACAAAAAACCACGCTAACCATTTCTCCCAGCGGCGTGTTGCCTCGCCTCTCGCCGTGGCAGCTGAAGGTCAGCACTCACCTGGGGGAAAGCGGTACCGTAGGAATACAGCTTCCAGAGGCACATGGACAGACAGATAGATGCCCTGTTCTGGCCCCATTCTTGCTCAGCTGTGTGACCTACAAGAAACTATCCTTTACTCACGGCATCTCTGACCACCAAGTGGGCGGGTTTTCCACACCAAGAAACCCTCCAGTTTTCCGTGGGCACCAGTTGGGTATCCTACAGTTTAACTGGGTCCTGACACTAACCTCCCAGGGTGAACGTCGGCCCCACAGGTGAAGGGCTCCGACCCACGGGACTGTCCCCACTCCAGAGGCCACTTGTAAATAGTGGGTTCCTGGTTCACCCACACTTTTGTCTGACTTGACTGCAAATGGGGTGTTGCCATGACTCGCTCCTCAGGTTAATAATTTACCATGATAGCTGACAGAACTCAGGGAAACTCTCACGTTTACTGATTCATTATAAATAATATTGTAAAGAATACAAAACACTGGCCAGACAAAGAGGTGCACAGGGAAGGTCGGAGGCATCCTCAGCACAGGAACTTCTGCTCCCCTTGGAGTTGGGTGCCTCACCCTCCTGGCACGAGGATGTGCTCACCAACCCAGAAGCTCCCAGAACCCCAGAGTTCAGAGATTTGTACACAGGCTTTATCATGTCGTCATGATAGATCATTAATTCAATCTCCAGCCTCCTCTCCCCAGAGGTTGGGGTAGGAATGACAATTCCAAGCCTCTAATGATGACTTGGTCATTCTGGTGACCAGACCCCATCCTGAAACTATCCAGGAGCCCACCAAGAGTTGCCTTGTTAGAATAAAAGATAGTCTTATTACTCATGGAATTTCAAGGGATTCAGGAACTCTGTTGCCATGAACTGGGGGTCAGAAACCAAATATATATTTCGAAGTATATCTCAGAACTTGAGAAAGCTACTTCACCTTCTGAATCTTAGGGCTGTTGTGTGGAATTTATAAACCAAGGTTCATGCAGAGTTCCTAGCACTGTGCCTACTGCATGACAGTCTGGTAAGAAATGCCCACTGTTGTAGCTACAAAGACACATACGATAACCACTGGAACCTCAAGTCTTTGGGGGGTTACTGCCACTTAATTCTCTAGATAGGGAAAACTCACTCATCTGACTGTTCTATAATTAATTTTCTTTAGATTTTTGGGTGCAATGTCCAAAACAATCTTAGAGGATTCACATTTCTCTGTTTCATAATGCACTACAAAGCTACTGCAACCAAGAGATCAAGGTACTAGCATAGGACAGACATACAGTTAGTGGAATTGAACTGAGTCTAGAAACAAATCTGTACATTTATGGATCAAATCGTTTTTGACAAGGGTGCCAAGACAACTCAGTGGTGGAAAGAATACTCTTTTCCACAGATGGTGCCGGGACCGCTGGATATTCGCATGCAAAAAAGGAAGTTGGATCCCTACCTCACGTCATATACAAAAACTAACTCAAAATAGATCATGGATACAAATGTAACACCTAAAACCATAAAACTCTCCAGAGAAATACAGAAGTAAAATCTTTGTGACCTTGGGTTACGCAACAGTTTGTTAAATATGATACCAAAAGCACAAATGACCAAAGAAAACATAAAAACAAAATTGAACTTCATCCAATTAAACATTTCTGCTGTGCAAACAAGACTATCAAGAAATTGAAAAGATGACCCACAGAATGGGGAACGACTTTTATCCAGAATATATAAAGAACTCTTATAACTCAACGATAAAAAGACAAGCAATCTAATTGCTAATCCTTGAGAAAAGGATTCAATTATACACTCTCCAGAAAAAAAAAAAAAGTACAAACAGCCAGTAAGCACATGAAAAGGTGCTTCATGTCATCAGTCATTAGGAAAATAGACCTCAAGCCCACACAGCCATGGGGGCTAGAACCAATTTAAAAGGAAGAATTGTAAGGACGTGGAGAAGTTGGAACCTGCTTATATTTATTGCTGAAAAGAATGTGAAGTGGTGTAGCCACTTTGTAAAATGACTCGGCAGTGCCTCAAAATGTTAAATACAGGTCTGCCGTATGACCCAGCAGTCCACTCCTCCAAATCTACTCAAGATAAATGAAACATACACAAAAACTGCTCATCGCAGCGTGATTCATAACAGCCAAGAAGGAGACACACTTCTAATCTCCACCAGCCGACGAATGAGTGAATAAAACGTGATGTACCCCATTCAGTAGGCTATATTATATTATATGTATGATCGACACCTATTTGGCAATAAAAAGGAATTAAGTACAGATAAAGACAAAACATGGGTGAATTTGGAGTTCGGGATGCTAAGTGGGAGCAGCCAATCAGAAATGACTATTGCAGGATTCCACTGCTAGGAACCGTCTGGAACAGGCAAATCTAGAGAGACAGAAACTAGATTAGCGGTCACCTAGGGCTTGGTGGGAGGGATGGGTAATGTTCGCTGGTGGACAGGATACGGGGTTTCTTTTTGTGAGGGGACGAAAGCATTGCAAGATCAGATGGCTCCATAAGCCCGTGAATAGACCAGAAACGATAAATTGTACACTTTCAATGGGTAAATCGTATGGTATAAGGACAAACTCAGTACAAAAGTTAAAAATGATAGAATGAATAATAAATCAAACAAATCAAACAAGATCAAACTTTGAGAAGCAAATTTTTCAGAATGTTTCGAGTTTCCGGCTGTCTTAGGATGTGTCCCCCCTGACCCCCCTGCCCTGGGGGAAGGACGGACCTCACCCCGCCGCGTCCTCTGCGTTCCCTTCCTGGGCACATGTGCTCAACCCCGGGGCCCGTCCTCTTGCCCCTGTGCTATTTATTCTCTGCTCACCCCAGCCCTCAGAACGAGGATCAGCAGGGCCTCTCCCTTGACTGAAAAAAGAAATGCAGACTTCAGAACATGGATCTTAGCAACGCTGATTTGGCGGCTCAAAGGCCTTCGAGAGTCCTACTGGTCTGGGGATTAATGTTACTCCTAAGCGAATCCTGGATGAGTAAGTCATTTACCTTTTGCTTAAACAGTATTGGTTAATGGCCGTAATTCTGCAGTTCTGAACTGGCTTTTCAAGCTTCTATTTACCCCTTCCTCTCAGCAGACACCCTCTGGCCCCTTCCGGCACCTTTCCAGCTGGATCTCTTGCTGCTCTCAAATGACTGGCAGCAGATTCCAGCCCCACCCCGCCCCTCGCCAAGCATAGTGTATCTTTTTCATGCACTTACTTATTTTAATTTTAAAATTACCTAGCTCTGGAAAAATCACCCAGAGGTCGGAGTAAAACACCAGCATGTTAACCATGATTTTAAACTTTCATTTCTGAAATTTTCTGGATTTACAATTCCTCAGGAACGTGGACTATTTCCTTGACGGAGAAGTTACGGAAACAACATCAGCGACGTGGCACCCGGGTCTGCTTTAGTTTTGACCCCTGCACCACGCGGCTGTGCAGGGCAGGCTTCCGCACGGCGCCTGCGCGCTGTCTGGGCGTGAGCTTACTCGGCGGCTGGCGCACCTTCAGGAAGGGAGCAGAGCTGAGCAGTGGGACGGGCGGACCAGCAGGGGAGACCAGGAGCCAGCAGGGGCCGGAGGGCCCCTGTCATATCCACTCGGGCCCCTGAGACACAAGCGCACACACGGAGCTCGTGCCGACCGACCGTCTGGAGATGTTGGTTGGCGACAGCCACCCTGGAGGCAGTAACCGTCCCATCAGCCCAGGTGACTGAGGGCCCATCCCAAGGAACAAACCCCGCCCCCCGTCCGCCCACGGTGGACACACAGCCCGAGCAAGAGGAGAAGTCTACTAACCGAAGGGGCTCTTGTCACCGTAGCATGACCGGTGTACCCCGAGGGGCCGAGCGGGAGAGAGCCAGGACCCGCCTACGGTCCTGTAAAGGAAACGTACATACAAATAGAGGGAGTTCACAAACGCGCTGTTACTAGCAGAAGTCTGGGGGCAAGAGCGAGCTGGCCTCGCAGGACCCATCGGCAAACTCTAGGGGGATGTGCCCCCTCCGTGGAGCCAATGAGGCGGACGCAAGACCAGGACCTCGAACACCTAGAATGTAGGGTCACGGGCTCCAGCCGGCCGGGCGCCGTGGGGCCAGGGACTGGCAGGGGGCAGAGGCGGGGGCTGCTGGCAAGTCTCCCGGGAACCGGTATTGGAACAGGGGCCCAACCAGCAAGACAAGAAGCGTGACAGAGGGGGAGGGACAGTGCACCGCACCGTCTCGCGGAGACACCCCACTGCCCAGCCAGGCTCCCGCCCCGCAGGAGGTGCTTGCTCCGGGCCTGGACGATGGGCGGGTGGAGGGGCCGGCCACTCCAGAAGAGGCGACCGTGTGGGGGCGGTGGGGCCAGAAGGGCCGGGGCTGCTCGGGGCCGCACAGCTCCCGCGTTCCCACGTCCTCCGGGCTGTTCTGCAGGCCGCCCCGCAGTCCGGAGCGAGGCCCCGTTTCCATGTGTCCGGGCTGTCCAGACAGACAGAAGCGACCGGAGACGCGCGATACGAATATAGAGGAAGGTAAGATACAAAGGCAGACAGACAGAGAGGTGAAGAGCTTCCTTCTAGGAATGGGCTCGTGGGCTCGGGAGGCCGGCAGGCCTGAGGTCTGAGGCGGGCTAGGGACTCGGGCAGCGGACAACACTGTGCTCCTGGGACAGAACTTCTTCAGGAAAGCTCAGTGTTTTTGCTCTTAATCCTTCAATGGACTGAATGAGTCCCCCACTTGCTGTCACGAGTGAAGTCCTTCGCTTGGAGGTGCTGACGCCAGAGGCTGACCACCTGTGCTCCTCGCCTCCCAGCAGCGCCCGGGTCGGCGTTGCATCGAACAGCTGGGACTCGAGCCTAGATGACACAGGAGGCTCCCCACCGCAGCCTCCAGACCACTTCTCCTGCGTCCTCCCCCCAAGCCCAGCTCCGAGGATGCTCAGGCCTGCCCTGACGGCCCCGTCTTCCTCCCCTCCCTGCTGACCACGCAGGACCGACACCCCTCCCCCACTGTGGAAAGACTTCGCTCCCCGCCCCCCACGCTCCTCTCCACCCCTGCTCCTGCCACTATCCTTGGATGGGCCACAGTGCCACCGACCGAGTCAGCTGTCCGGTCCTTCGTCCCGTGACCTCTGCCCCCGCCGTGAGGCCGACTGGAATCAGCCTCGCCTTCCTGATCCTGGGCCTACAGCCGGGCACCTCCCATCAGACAGTCATCGGGGCACCTGACCCTCAGGTAGGGAGCCAAGACATCCCGGGATCTGTAACCTGATCGTTCCCACAAGCCAAACCCCTCTCACGTCAGAAGCAAAGATTCTGAAGCTGAACGACAATAATCCCAAATGCAATGACTTCATTCTTGAGCCACAAAAACCTCAAAAGGGCAACTCTTGAGATACGCCTGAGCTCGAGCCATTATGAAATGGTATCTGAGCAAAATAATTATCTTTAGAAAACTAGGTGATTTTCAGACAGACATTTAGAGGGCTGAGATATAAGTCTGTAGGTAAGATATCCTCTCATGTTATAGAGACTAACATATCCAGGGTCAATACACACAGATCTGTATCTGTGTCTACATATAGACGCCCTCCTCCATCTGTGTATCCCTCCAGGCACTCATCCATCCATCCACCCATCCATGCACTCACCCATCCTTCTGTTTGTCCGTCCGTCCATCCATCCATGCACTCACTCATTCCCCATCCATCCATCTACCCATCATCTGTCGTCCACCTATCTGTACATAAACACGTCCTTCTGCTCCAGTGTTGTCTTCCTTGCTTGCCAATAAGATCTTCATATTCTACTTTGTTTACATACCAGAGAAATTGGCATTGTCTTCTGCTCAGCAATGCACAAGAAAGCACCAAGCCACCCTCTAACTTGGAAGGGCTGGAGGCATCAGAAAGCCTGCCGTTGTGCTCTCCGGTGCAGACTGGTTCCGACCCACTCAGAGGATGACCCGGGCCCAGAACCACTTCCCTGAGACACTGCCTGCACGGCTCTCCCGGCTCAGCAGCTTGGGCAGCTAACTGCTCTCACAGGCGGCCCTGCTTTCCAGAGCAGCCAGGCGGGACGATTCTCGGTGACGTATCCCCAGCCCACAGCAAAGGTCTGGGAGAAGCAGCAGTGAGCCAGTTTGTGGGCCCAGGGCAAGGGGTGGAGGGGGGCAGGCGGTCAGCGGGGCGGTTTTCGGGGGCCCGCCAGGCCCGGGGAAGGCCCACGGACTTACTATTATAAATATTGTAAAATACTACATTAATATGATATAAAATATTAAGTTAATAATATAATAATATAAAATATTATAAAATAAAACTTTACGTTTTATTTCCCCCCCAATTTTTACTGCTATAAAATCTCAAACGTATGGAAAGTTTGGAAAAACAGTAAATACCTGAAGACCACGTGTAGTAGATTCAGTGACTGCTTACATTTTCCCGTGTCTCCTTTTGTGGGCACCTGGGTGCTCTGTGTTTGCCTGTTCACTGAGTCACTCGGAAGCAAGCAGCAGACATCAGGGCCTCTGACCCCCAACTCTCAGCCCCGAAGACTGAGGACCTTCTCCCCGGGTTATCACTCAGAACAAAACGGACACTAACCCCCTCCCAACAGGCCGGCCCTGATCCATATGCACATGTCCCCAGCTGTCCCCAGAAGGTCCTTTAGAGTCAATGGAGAGCGTTTCCAGGACGCCCCCCCCGGCTCCCCACAGCACCTGGGGGCTGGGTCGCCCCGTCCCGCAGAATCTAGAACCATGGCTATTTTCCTGGTACGTTGGCTTCCTGAAGAGTCCCGGCCTTCGAGGCTGAAGAACGCCCACGGTCTGTCCCACAGGCTGGGTCCGTCTCCTTGTTTTCTTTGGCACCATTTGGTTTGTTTCTTTCTTCCCAGTTCCTATACCCTGAAAGGTAACCGGCAGCCTCCGTGAAATTCAGGTTAGACATTTTTGTTGAGGCCACTTCATAGACTGGCTTTGGGTCTCACGGAGCTGGCGCGGCTCGCAGGGGCGCTGGCCGGATGGCCCGGACACGGTGGGGCCCCGGGCCCTGGCCCCAGCGCAGGGCACCCCTCGCACGTGACAACAAGGGTGGTGCCCGGGGGTCCGCGTCCCTCTCAGGAACAGCCCAGGCACTGACAGTCGGCTCTGCGTCGAGGAGGACGAGGGTTCTGCGGCGCGGCAGGGGGTGGGGGGGTGAGGTAGGCAGCCCCGGGCTCTTCCACCCGAGGTGGGACGCTGGTCCGAGCCGGGGCAGGGCCGGGGCAGAGAAGAGGGACAGCGCAAAGGCAGAAATGACAGGATCTGGAAGGATTGTGTGGAAACAAGGAGTCTAGGTTTGGGTGGGTGCAAGGTGACAGATGGGCCGGGCCCGTCCCCGCCGAGCTGGAGAGCACAGGAGGGAAGCCGGAGGGCTCGGCTGGGGGCCCTGGGCCCTGGGGCATCCAGGGGGCGCGCGCGCGTATGTGTGCACACGCGCGGGTATGCATGCACGTGTGCACACGTGTGCACACGGGTGCATGGAGGGGATGGGGCTGTTCTGTTTTGAGGCCCACATACCACGTGGTGTTTGTCTTTCTCTGTGTGACTTACTTCACTTAGTATAATGCCCTCAAGGTCCACTTGTGGTGTCGGAAACGCCAGACACCCCTGCTTCCCCACGGCTGGATAATCCTCCATGACGCATACACGGCTTTAGCCATCCATCCGCTAACAGACAGTCAGCTTTTCAGGTCTTGGCTACTGGAAACAGTGCCGGCACACACACGGGGAGGGTAGAGACCTCTTCAAAGGCCCGTTTCCATGTCTCTCAGCAGCGTTCCCTATCGTGGGGTGGCTCTAGCTGTAACCTCCTGAGGACCCTCCACACTGTTCTCCCCGACGGCTGCACCCCTGTGCACTCCCACTGCCAGCGCACGAGGGCTCTGCGCCCCCACGTCCTCTCTGGGAACTGCTGCCCCTTTGTGATGCCGTCCTAACGGGAGGTGAGAGCTCCTTGTGGTTTTGAGCTGCACTTCCCCAATGACTAGTCATGGTGAGCATCTTTCTGTGTTCCCGTTGGCCACTCATAAGTATCTTCTTTGGAAGGATGTCTACTCAGATCTCCGCACTGGTGAGGGCTGCCCCTGCCCGAAGGGCTCCTGTGAGCTCGGGCTCCTGCAGGCAGATCTGCAGCAACGGGCAGTGGGCAGGTCGTCTGGCCGGGTCTGGTGCGCACGGGGTGGGGTGGGGGCAGGGTCTGCGTGCCTGGCCTGAGCTCCCGGTCTGGGGACCCCTTGGTGCTGTTACTCCAGCTGAGATCACCAGGCTGGACCGTTTCACACTCATTAGCACGACCCAAGTGACCCCAGCCCCTTGCCCCAGTCGCTGTGAGAGCCTGTCCTCACTCCACGCCCCCCGCCGCGGGGACCGGGGACCCACCCGCCGGCCGGACCCGACTCCCTTCTCCTGCCTCAGCCTGGCTCTGAGCAGGAGCGGCAGCAGTTTGCCCCAATTTCCTTATGTAAAAACAAACCAAGAACGGGAGCCTGTGTCCTCCGTGACCCCGGCCACTTGCCACGCCTTTCCGAGCCACCATCACCGCAAAGCTGTCCCTCTGCAGGAGGAGGAAGAGCCAGCTGCCTCAGTACCTCTGTCTTTGTTTTCGGCTTCAAGCTCCCCAGTGACCCACAAGGCAGCCTGGGGCTCGGACGCCGCCTGGTAGTTCACACCGCCCCCCGACGCCCTACCTGGAAATGCCGGCAAGCGGCTTGGGAACCACTTCAGAAACTCTCCCGTCAGGCACAGAACTGCTCAGCGGGCCGGAGATGAGTCAGGGAGGGTGGGAAATGAGCACTTCGGGCTTTCAGTTCGCCTATCTCGGGTTCTGCGGAGGCAGGAGTGTCCCGATGGCTTTACGTGGGAACTCAGTCAGGGTCAGTAAAATCCCTAGCATCTCCCTCTCTCTCCCTCTCCTTGCCTCCACCCTCCCTTTTGTGCTTGGGTTCTTTCAGGAAGGAGCGTTTGTTGTCGTTATTGTTTAGATTCTATTTATTTGAGAGAGAGCGAGCGCGTGAGTAGGGAGCAGAGGGAAAGGGACACCCCCCGTGGAGCAGGGAGCCCGAGGCGGACCTGGGATCAGGACCCGAGCCCACGGCAGATGCCCAACCGACAGCCCCCCAGGCGCCCCCAGCACGGAGCACTGGATGCAACTCAGGGGAATGAGGAAGAGCACTGTGGAGGAAGCAGCACTTAGGTCAGGATGTGCAGAATCACCGTCAGCGGGGGGGTCTCGGGTAGACGGAGGACTGAGGGAGGCCCCTCGGGGAACAGCGCTGGGCCGGGGAGGGTGGGCAGGCGGGCGGAGCCGGGATGCAGCCGAGGCCGTGGCAGGGGGAGCCGTCCGGGGGTCGTCCCAAGGGAGCAAGAGGCCCCGGCTTTCTCTAAAAACCCGCATATCTGAGGGTGCTGCAGAGTCAGGACAGCTGGAGGCAGGACAGGGGTGGCGCCCAGCATTCTGCGGGCGAGAGTTAGGGGCCTGCAGCCCCCACGCATCCGGGGACCCTTGGGCCTCCAGGAGCCGCGGACACCCCGTCGGTACGACAGCCCGGGCCCCGAGGGACAGGGGATTGGGATGAGGGA
This sequence comes from Procyon lotor, assembly GCA_028646535.1. Lineage (NCBI taxonomy): Eukaryota > Metazoa > Chordata > Mammalia > Carnivora > Procyonidae > Procyon > Procyon lotor. The sequence continues at coordinate 11,229 of JAQQSY010004219.1, forward strand.
GAACAGCAGGCAGGCCCTGCTGCTCACAGCGGCCCCAGGGCCACTCCCTCCGAGAGTCACGGTCACATCGTGTTGCTCTGCCCTGTATCCAGCACAACACCACACGGGAGGAGGCGGGCGGAGGAGACGGCGTCTGCACCGCCAAGTCCTGTGAGCGCGGGTCCTTTCGTGCGTCTTGGGGGAGTCGCACGTGCCAGGTGCGCATCGTGGCCTGGAGACCCCCCAGGAACTCAGCAGGGTCTGTGGGCAGCGGGCCTGGGAGGGCTGTACGCCCTACCGTCTCCTGAGAACCAGTCACCGGGGTGGAACTCGCATCTCCCTCCCCACCCCCACCCCCTGGGAAGCATTCTCCCCAGGGATGCCCAGGGTCCCTGCCCCCCGCTGCCCTGGGCGGCCACCCCGTGACTCACTGAAGAGGCCGGGCCGGGCCTGCTCCAGGAGCAAGACTTGGAAGCAGAGTCTGCTTTCGGGTTTTTAGGGGTCCTGGGTGACGATCGTGTAAGACACGGAATGATAACCTCCAGACACATCTGGCCCCGATGCCTGCTTTTGTCAATAAAGTTTTACTGTAACACAGTCAGGCCCATTGGCTCACGCACCATCTGCGGCTGCTTCTGTGTCCACAGAGGGAGAGCTGCTCTCTGGCCCTTTACAGCAAAGCTCTCCAGACCCTGATTTAGGGAGTCCGTCTACCACACGGAGGCGTCCATTTACCACGCCTGAGGCCACGGAGAGAAAGAGGGGCCCCGCCATTCCACGGAGCGGCCACGGCACTGGGTGGTTTAACTGCCAGGTCAGCGGGCCCAAGGAAGACGGGCCAAAGAAATGCCCCGCGGCCCACAGCAGCCCCCTGAGCAGGGGTGAGGAAGGGCAGCCCCAGGTCACTGTGCTGGGTCAGCTGTCACACGACAGAGACCTAGCCCCCGTCCTCCTGTCCTCCCAATGCCGGGGCTGTGGCCCAGAGGACAGGAGACAGGCGGCCACGGAGGGGCCGTTCCCGACTCGGCCCCACAGCTCGGTGTGAGGGAGGGCAGAGCTTTTCTGGAGAAGCAGCATAACTCATCATGAAACCAGCAGCCCGACCACACACTTCTGTTTCCTTCCCCTCATACGTCACCCCTCCTCTCAGCAACAGTTTGACCGCATTTTACTTTGTGGGTTTTTGCCTTTTCAATGAATCTTATCGCTACGAAGGCACTGAGGACCCGGAGGGTCCACCAGACG
>JAQQSY010004220.1:0-12452 GCA_028646535.1 Procyon lotor
AAGAGTCTCTTATGGTTTGTCTTCCTCTCTGGTTTCATCCCGTTTCATTTTTTCTTCTCTTCCCCCATGATCCTCTGCCTTGTTTTTCAAATTCCACATATCAGCGAGATCATATGATAATTGTCTTTCTCTGATTTATTTTGCTTAACGTAATACCTCTAGTTCCATCCACATCATTGCAAATGGCAAGATTTCATTTTTGATGGCAGCATAATATTCCAGTGTGTGTGTGTGTGTGTGTGTGTGTGTGTGTGTGTGTGTGTGTGTGTGTGTGTCACATCTTCAACTCCTAAACTCACAAAACAAACAGGGTGGCTGAGGGGTACGGGGGGTAGGGGTAGGATGGCTGGGTTATGGACATTGGGGAGAGTATGCGCTATGGTAAGTGCTGTGAAATGTGTAAGCATGATGATTCACAGACATGTACCCTGGGGCAAATAATATATGTTAATAAAAAATAGATCATTAAGGGGCGCCTGGGTGGCTCAGTGGGTTAAAGCCTCTGCCTTCAGCTCGGGTCCTGGAATTGAGCCCCACATAGGGCTCTCTGCTTGACGGGGAGCCTGCTTCCCCCGCTCTCTCTGCCTGCCTCTCTGTCTACTTGTGATCCCTTTCTCTCTCCCTGTCAAATAAATAAATAAAATCTAAAAAAAAAAAAATAAATTATTAATATACCACATCTTCTTTATCCATTCATATGTCAGTGGACATCTAGGCTCTTTCCATAGTTAGGCTATTGTGGACACTGCTGCTATAAACTTTGGGGTGCAGGTGCCCCTTCAGATCAATACATTTGTATCTTTGGGGTAAATATCCAGTAGTGCAATTGCTGGGTCAGAGGGTAGCTCTATTTTCAACTTTTTGAGGAACCTCCACACTGTTTTCCAGAGTGGCTGCACCAGCTTGCATTCCCACCAACAGTATAGGAGGGTTCCCTTTCTCTGCATCCTTGCCAACATCTGTCGTTTCCTGACTGGTTAATTTTAGCCATTCTGTCTGGTATGAGGTGGTACCACATTGTGGTTTTGATTTATATTTCCCTGATGCCAAGTGATGGTGAGTACTTTTTCATATGTCTGTTGGCCATTTGGATGTCCTCTTTGCCAAAATGTCTGTTCATGTCTTCTGCCCATTTCTGGATTGGATTACTTGTTCTTTGGGTGTTAAGTTTGATAAGTTCTATATAGATTTTGGATACTAGCCCTTTATCTGAAAAGTCATTTGCAAATATCTTCTCCCATTCTGTCAGTTGTCTTTTTGTTTTGTTGGCTATTTCCTTTGCTGTGCAAAAGGTTTTGATCTTGATGAAGTCCCAATAGTTCATTTTTGCCCTTGCTTCCCTTACTTTTAGGTATGTTTCTAGGAAGAAGTTGCTGTGACTGATATAAGAAAAGGGTCCAGTTTCATTCTTCTGCTTGTGGCTATCAAATTTTGCCAACACCGTTTGTTTAAGAGGCTGTCTTTTTCCATTGGACATTCTTTCCTGCTTTGTCGAAAATTAGTTGACCAAGAGTCGAGGGTCCATTTCTGGGCTCCCTATTTTGTTCCATCGATCTTTGTGTCTGTTTTTGTGCCAGTGCCATACTGTCTTGATTATTATAGCTTTGTATTAGAGCTTGAAGTCTGGAATTGTGATGCCACCAGCTTTGCTTTGCTTTTTCAACATTTGTCTGGCTATTTAGAGTCTTTTCTGGTTCCACACAAATTTTAGGATTATTGTTCTATTTCTGTGAAAAAAAGTTGATGGTATTTTGATAGGGATTGCATTAAATGCGTACATCACTCTAGGTAGCACAGACATTTTAACATTTGTTCTTCCAATCCATGAGCATGGAACATTTTTCCATTTCTTTTTTTTTTTTTTTTTTAAGATTTTATTTATTTGACAGAGAGAAACACAGTGAGAGAGGGAACACAAGCAGAGGGAATGGTAGCAGGAGAAGCAGTCTTCCTGCCAAGCGAGGAGCCCGATGTGGGGCTTGATCCCAGGACTCTGGGATCATGACCTGAGCCGAAGACAGACGCTTAATGACTGAGCCACCCAGGCGCCCCACATTTTTCCATTTCTTTGTGCCTACCTCAATTTCTTTCATGAGTATTCTATAGTTTCGTGAGTACATATTCTCTGCCTCTTTGGTTAGATTTATTCCCAGGTATCTTATGGTTTTGGGTGCAATTGTAAATGGGATTGACTCCTTAATTTCTCTTTCTTCTGTCTTGTTGTTGGTGTATGGGAACACAACTGATTTCTGTGCATTGATTTTATACCTGCCACTTTACTGAGTTCTTGTAAGAGTTGAAGCAGTTTTGGGGTGGAGTCTTTTGGGTTTTCCATATAAAGTATCATATCATCTGCAAAGGGTGAGAGTTTGACTTCTTCAGCATTTTGGATGCCTTTTATTTCTTTTTGTTGCGTGATTGCTGAGGCTAGGACCTCCAGTACTGTGTTGAATAGCCAGAGTGATAGTGGACATCCCTGCCATGTTCCTGACCTTAGGGGAAAAGCTCTCAGTTTTTCCCCATTGAGAATGATACTCATTGTGGGTTTTTCATAGATGGCTTTTATGATACTGAGGTATGTACCCTCTATCCTTACACTGTGAGAAGTTTTAATCAAGAGGAGATGCTGTAATTTTTTTTTCAGACGCTTTTTCTGCATCTATTGAGAGGATCATATGGTTCTTGTCCTTTCTTTATTAATGTAACATATCACAGTGATTGATTTGCGGATGTTGAACCAACCTTGCAACCAAGCAATAAGTCCCACTTGGTCGTGGTAAATAATCCTTTTAATGTACTGTTGGATCCTATTGGCTAGTATTTTGGTGACAATTTTTGCATCTGTGTTCATTAGGGATATGGGTCTGTAATTCTCCTTTTTGATGGGATCTTTATCTGGTTTTGGGATCAAGGTAATGCTGGCTTTATAAAATGAGTTTAGAAGTTTTCCTTCCATTTCTATGTTTTGGAACAGATTCAGAAGAATAGATATTAATTCTTCTTTAAATGTTTTGTAGAATTTCCCTGGGAAGCCATCTGGCCCAGATTTTTATTACTGTTTTAGTTTCCTTTCTGGTTATGGGTTTGTTCAGGTTTTCTATTTCTTCCTGGTTCAATTTTAGTAGTTTATACATCTCTAAGAGTGCATCCATTTTTTCCAGATTGTCTAGTGTGTTGGCATATAGTTGCTCATAATATGTTCTTATAATTGTTTGTATTTCTTTGATATTGGTTGTGATCTCTCCTCTTTTACTCATGATTATATTTTTTGGGGTCCTTTCTCTTTCTTTTTTAAGTCTGGCCAGGGGTTTATCAATCTTATTAATTCTTTCAAAGAACCAGTTCCTAGTTTCGTTGATCCATTCTACTGTTCTATTGATTTCTATTTCATTGATTTCTTCCCTGATCTTTATTATCTTTCTTCTCCTGCTCAGTTTAGGCTTTTTTTGCTGTTCTTTCTCCAGCTCCTTTAGGTGTAGGATTAGGCTGTGTACTTGAGACCTTTCTTGTTTCTTGAGAAAGACTTGTATTGCTATATACCTCCCTCTTAGGACCGCCTTTGCTGCATCCCAAAGATTTTGGACAGTTGTGTGTTCATTTTCATTTGTTTTCATGAATTTTTTAAAATTCTTCTTTAATTTCCTGGTTGACCTGTTCTTTAGTACGATGCTCTTTAGCTTCCAATAACCTTTGGGTTATTGCCAACTTTCCTCTTGTTGATTGAGTTCCAGTTTCAAAGCACTGTGGTCTGAAAATATGCAGAGAATGATCCCACTCTTTTGGTAGCAGTTGAGACTTGATTTGTGACCCAGTATATAATCTATTCTGGAGAATGTTCCATGTGCACTAGAGAAGAATGTGAATTCTGTTGCTTTGGGAGGGAATGTTCTCAATATATCCGTGATGTCCATCTGTCCAGTGTGTCATTGAAAGCCTTTATTTCCTTGTTGATCTTTTTTTTTTTCCTTGTTGATCTTTTGCTTAGATGATCTGTCCATTTCAGTGCGGGGGGTGTGTAAGTCCCATACTATTGTATTATTGTCAATATGTTTCTTTGATTTTGTTATTAATTGGCTGCCCTCATGTTAGGGGCATATATATTTAAAATTGTTAGATCTTCCTGTTGGATAGACCCTTTAAGTATGATATAGTGTCCTTCCTCATCTACTTTATAGTCTTTGGCTTAAAGTCTAATTTGATACAAGGATTGCCACCCCAGCTTTCCTTTGATGTCCATTAGCATGGTAAATTGTTTTCCACCCCCTCATTTTAAATCTGGAGGTGTCTTTGGGTCTAAAATGAATTTCTTGGAGACAGCATATCCATGGGTCTTGTTTTCTTTATACAGTCTGATACACTGTCTTTTGATTAGGGCATTTAACCCATTTACATTCAGGGTAAGTATAGTAAGATATGAATTTAGTGCCATTGTATTGCCTATAAGATGACTGTTACTGTATATTGTTTGTGTTCCTTTCTGGTCTATGTTACTTTTAGGATCTCTCTTTGCATATAGGACCCCTTTCAATATTTCTTGTAGGGCTGGTATGGTGATCACAAATTCTTTTAGTTTGTTTGTCCTGGAAGCTTTTTTTGTCTCTTTCTATTTTCAGTGACAGCCTAGCTAGATATAGTACTCTTGGCTGCATATTTTTCTCATTTAGTACCCTGAAGATATCATGCCAGTCCTTTCTGGCTTGCCAGGTCTCTGTGGATAGGTCTGCTGCCAATCTAATGTTTCTACCATTATAGGTTACAGACCTCTTGTCCCAAGCTGCTTTGTCTCTGAGATTTGTAAGTTTTACTATTAGATGTCAGGGTATTGACCTATTTTTATTGATTTTGAGGGGGATTTCTGTGCCTCCTGGATTTTGATCTCTGTTTCCTTCCCCAAATTAGGGAAGTTCCCTTCTATAATTTGCTCCAATATATCCTCTGCCCCTCTCTGTCTTTCTTCTTCTTCTGGGATCCCAATTATTCTAATATTGTTTCACTGTATGGTGTCACTTATCTCTCGAATTTCCATTCATGATCCAATAGTTGTTTATCTCACTGTTTCTCAGCTTCTTTATTCTCCATCATTTGGTCTTCCCTATCACTAATTCTCTCTTGTGCCTCATTTATTCTTGTAGTTACAGCCTCCATTTTTTAATTGCCTCTCATAATAGTCTTTTTTGATTTTGACTTGGTTAGATTTTACCTCTCCAGAATGGATTCTCTGATATCTTCTATGCTCTTTTCAAGCCCGGCTAGTGTCTTTATATTCGTCATTCTGAACTCTAGTTCTGACATCTGATGTCCATGTTGATTAGGTCCCTGGCAGTTGATACTCTCTCTTGTTCTTTGAGGTGAGTTTTTCCATTTTGTCATTTTGTCCAGAGAAGAATAGATGAATGAGAGAACAAAATGCTAAAAGGGTAATAACGACCCCAGAAAAATATACACTAAACAAATAAGAAGGTACCTAAAACTGGGGGAAAGAAAAAAAGCATATGATGAGGCTGGTGAATAGAACAGAGCCACATATTACATTTTTGGGTGCATTTTGGTCTGTTAGAAGAAACTGCCTCCCAAAATTTAAAGAAAGAAAAACTTATATATATATACAAAAACAAGAGTAAATACAATGAAGGGATGGAATATGGTTGTGAAAATGAAACTTAAAAAATGCTGTCTCTGTCAAATAAATAAATAGAATCTTTTTTTTTTTAATTTATTTATTGGATAGAGAGAGACACAGCAAGAGAGGGAGCACAAACAGAGGGTGGGAGAGGGAGAAGCAGGCTTCCCACCAAGCAGGTTGCCTGATATGGGGCTCTATCCCAAGACCCTGGGATCATGACCTGAGCCGAAGCTCAGTGACTGCTGACTGAGCCACCCAGGCGCCCCAATAAATAAAATCTTAAAAAAAAAAAGAAAAGACGGGGCGCCTGGGTGGCTCAGTCATTAAGTGTCTGCCTTCGGCTCAGGTCATGATCCCAGGGTCCTGGGATCGAGCCCCGCATCGGGCTCCCTGCTCCGTAGGAAGCCTGCTTCTCCCGCTACCAATCCCTCTGCTTGTGTTCCCTCTCTCGCTGTGTTTCTCTCTGTCACATAAATAAAATCTTTAAAAAAAAAAAAAAAGAAAAGAAAAAGGAAAAGAAGGAAAGAAGAAAAAGGAAAGAAGAAAAAAATTTTTTAAAGGAATAGAAAAAGAAAAAATAAAATTAAAAATAAAATAATAAAAATTAAAAATAGAAAAAGAAAAAAATAAAGACAATTAAAAATATTAACTTTGAAAGACTAAAGAATCATGAGGAAAAACCATGAATTCTATGTGCTATATTCCCCTAGCGTTGGAGTTTTGCAGTTCTCATTGATCTGTAAACTTGGTCTTGGCTGGATGTTTTTGTTGCTCTTCTGGGGAAGGGGCCGTTGCAGTGATTCTCAAATGTCTTTGCCTCAGGGAGAATTGTACTGCCCTTGCCAGGGGCTGGGCTAAGTAATCTACTCAGGTTTGCTCTCCGTAGCTTTTGTTATCTGAAGGCTTTCCGTGTGTAGTTTTAGAGGATGAGAATGAAAATGCTGTCCTCCCAATTTCCAGAGGAGCCAAGAGCTGGTGTGTGTGTGGGGGGTCCCCCTCCTCACTGCTCCCATAGAGAAAAGCAGTCAGTCACTCCTGTCTACCTGGTCTCTGGCCACATTCTGTGCCTACTCGGCCTGTGACCAAGCATGGATTATTTCTTTAAATTAATATATTTACAACATTGGCTTTTCTGAATATGACTTACATTTCCTACTCTGTTTATCCCTTAATATCTTACAACAGATACATTGTTTTAGATTTCCTTAATTGTATCTCCAAACCTCGAGTGGGTAACAGGTATAAGTTATATCATTGAGGGAAGAACTTTGAATGAATTTTATATGGTAATTGTATGCAATGTACAGAAGTGGGAGTTATTTATATAGTTAGCTTTGCTTATTTGTTTTTTTAAGAGAAGATTACCTCAGGGGCGCCTGACTGCCAAAGTCAGTAGAGGATGCCACTCTTGAGCTTGGGGTTGTAATTTTGAGCCCCACATTTGGTGTAGATATTACTTAAAATAAAATAAAAATAAAATCACTAAAAAAATTACCTGAGAATGAATAAATGGCAGACCTTTCATTTATGTAAAGTAAATTATATCTTTTAAGACTGCCATACGTCTTGTTGTTTGAATGTAATTCTATAAAGTCTTTTATAAGGTAGCAGTCCAAGAGAAATAAAAACATTTTTTCACCAAAAGAGTTGACATGAATGTTCATAGCATTCTTATTTGTGGTAGCCAAAAAAATAGAAATAACTTAGCTGTCTATCTTCTGGTGGCTGGATAAATTATAGTATGTTCAGGCAATAAAATACTACTCTGTAGTAAAAAGAAATGGATTTCTTTTTCTGATACATGCAATAGCATAGATGAATCTCCAAAATACTATGCTCAGTGGAGGAAGTCAGATAGAAAGAGTACATATTATGTAACTTCATGTATATGAAATTGTAGAACCAACAAAACCAATGAAGGATGTTGTAAGATCAGTGATTGCTAGGGGCCAGGTTGGATGTACTCTATGACTGGCCAAAGAGCACAGGGACCTTTGGGAAGCAGGGTGGTAGAAGTAGTCTGTGTCTTAATTGCTGTGGTATTTACACAGGTATATGTGTTTGTCAAAACTTAAAATGGGTACAGTTTGTATGTAAATTACTTCTCAAAAAAATGTATTTAAAAAAATAGTTTATTTACAAGTTTAAAAAAATTATGGGGCACCTGGGTGCCTCAGTCAGTTAAATGTCCAACTCTTGATTTCATCTCAGGTCATGATGTCAGGATCATGGGATCAAGCCCCACATCAGGCTCCTCATTCAGCACGGATTCTGCTTGTCTCTCTTTTCCTGCTCCTCCCCCCATTCATGAGCGTACTCTCTCTCTAAAATAAATAAATGAAATCTTAAAAAAATTATGACTTAGAAAACCAATGTGAAAAGTAAAGAGCCCAAGATTACATACTGAAATAGAGGGAAAACTGGGACCAAAACAATGAATTTGATCAAGGCAGGCTTAATTGCAATGATAAGCTTTGAGCATTTTGTATCTGATTGAACAAATGAGGTAATCTGGGTTCAAAATAAAATAAGCTTTTTCTGTTTAATATAAAAGTTGAAATCATAATTTAATCTCTTTTTTAAATTATCTATTATATCCAAAGAAAAGTATTATTAAAATTGTCTGAGAGAGGGGCGCCTGGATGGCTCAGTGGGTTAAATCCTCTGCCTTTGGCTCAGGTCATGATATCAGGGTCCTGGGATCGAGCTCCACATCTCTGCTCAGCAGAGAGCCTGCTTCCCCCTCTCTCTCTACCTGCCTTTCTGTCTACTTGTGATCTCTCTCTCTGTCAAATAAATAAAATCTTTAAAAAAAAATTGAGAGAAAGCAAGCACAACGGAGTCTAATTGGTTGTTGATGAACTATAGATCTAATTTTTGGAAGTTATGCAGTAGAAATAAAAATGTTCTGGGGCTTTGTTTCTGGCATTAAAAAAGAGTTTTATGCATGCTTTAAATGGATAGTTTTTGATATAGTCATTTTGCAGATGCATTCAAGTGTTATGTGATAACAACCACCTATACAAGCTTTAATTTGTCTACTCATTGATGATATAAATTTGTTCTTGTTTCTCCTGTGGTACAGATAATCAGTAGTTATGTCCTGTGGAGATTGCATAGCAGAGTTTAAAAGTTGGTAGGATAAATGGAATCACTCAGTTTATACTGGAAGTCAGTGGGAAAATGAGGTTCAGTGGGGAGAATTTTATTTTATAAAACATGTATGTGCTGTGTATATTGCTTATATATTAGAAGTTTGGGATAGGAGTAGAGTATGGGATGAATAAAGATCTCAGAGATTATATTCTAGTTTAGGCTCTGAAAAGTATATTAGCTATTCCACTATTACCCTTTTTGCTCTTGTGTTTTCTGTGGTAGAATTGTGAGGATCTTAATGGAAGAGATAATTTTAAAAATGCTAGTCAGCATGTTGTAACCTTGGTTCTTATTTTTTTTTTTTAAGATTTTATTTATTTGACAGAGAGAGAAATCACAAGTAGGCAGAGAGGCAGGCAGTGGAGGGGGGAGGCAGGTTCCCCGCCGAGCAGAGAGCCCAATGCGGGGCTCGATTCCAGGACCCTGAGACCACGACCTGAGCCGAAAGCAGAGGCCTTAACCCACTGACCCACCCAGGCGCCCCTGTAACCTTGGTTCTTAAGAATAGATTGCAATTCTTAGAAAATTGGGCAAAATTGATGGTACGGACGTAATGACTTAATGTGCACAGTAATTCCTTACTTTGCCACATACCCTTTGGTTCAATACAAATCACTGATAAATATGTCTAAAAGACATACCTGATCAACATCACCAATTATCAGGAAATGTAAATCAAAACCACAATGAGATCTCACCTTAGGCCTGTCAGAATTAAAAAAACATAAGAAATAACAAGTGTTTGCAAGGATGTGGAGAAAAGGGAACCCTCATACACTGTTGGTGGGAAGGTAAATTGGTTCAGCCACTATGGAAAGCAGTATGGAGTTTCCTCAAAAAATTAGAAATAAAAATATCATATTTGGTAATTCCACTATTGGATAATTACCCAAAGAAAACAAAAACACTAGTTGGGGCGCCTGGGTGCCTCAGTGGGTTAAAGCCTCTGCCTTCAGCTCAGGTCATGATCTCAGGGTCCTGGGATCGAGCCCCACATTGGGCTCTCTGCTCAGGAGGGAGCCTGCTTCCCCTCTTTCTCTGCCTGCCTCTCTGCCTACTTGTGATCTCTCTCTGTCAAATAAATAAATAAAAATCTTTTAAAAAGAAAGAAAGAAAAGTAAACAAAAGCACTAGTTTGAAAAGATATATGTTCCCCTGTTTATTTCAGCATTATTTATGATAACCAAGACATGGAAGCAAACTAAGGGTCTGTCAATAAACAAATGTCTATGGAAGATGTAAAGTGTACACACACAGTAGAATATTACATGACCATGAAAGTAGATGAGCTTTTGCGATTTGAGAAAACATGAATGGACCTAGAGAGTGTTATACTAAGTGAAATAAGTCAGACTGAGAAGGACAAATACCATGATTTCATGTGTAAGTGAAATCTGAAACAAACTAAACTAAATGAATGAACAAGCAGAAAGCAGAATTAGACCTCTAAATACAGAGAACAAACTGATGGTTGCCAGAAAAGAGGGGTATGGGGAGTTAGACAAAATGGATAAAGGGTAGTGGGACATATAGGGTTTCAGTTTTATAGTGAATAAGTCATGGGAATAAAAGGCACAGCATAAGGAATATAGTCAATAATATTATAATGACATTGTATTGGGACAGATGGCAGTTACACTTGTGATGAACATAGCATAATGTATAAACTTGTCTAATCACTGTGTTGTACACATGAAACTTAAGTAACATTGTGTGTCACCTATACTCAAATAAATATATAAAAGCAAAGAAAATAAAAAATAAAAGATATAGCTGAGCTAAAAGAAAATGGGGTGAATGATAAAAAAGAAAGGATTTAAACAGAATTCCCAAATTAAAGACAGATGAGCAGGATAAATAATAAATCTACATCTAGATACTTCTTAAGGAAACTGTAATGCCAAAAACAAAAAATTTGTGGCTCCTGGATGCTCAGTCGGTTAAACATCTGTCTTCAGCTCAGGTCATGATCCCAGGGTCCTGGGATCAAGCCCCGCATCAATCTCCCTGCTTGGTGGGGAGCCTACTACTCCCTCTCCTTCACTTGTGCTCTCACTATCTCTGTCATTATCTCTGTCTCTCTCAAATAAGTAGATACAATCTTTATTTTTTTTAAATATTTTTTTTTTGAGAGAGAAAGAGTGAAAGAGAGCATGAGAGGGGAGAAGGTCAGAGGGAGAAACAGACTCTCCATGGAGCTGGGAGCCCAATGTGGGACTCAATCCCAGAACTCCAGGATCTTGACTTGAGCCAAAGGCTGTCGCTTAAGCAACTGGGCCACCCAGGTGCCCAAATAAATAAATACTGTCTTTAAAAAAAATTTTTTTTTCAGCCTACTAGACAAAATAGATTGTTCACAAAGGAGCAGCAAATATACCTCTTTAACAATAGAGGCCAGAAGATAATGGAGGTTATAGTATCTTTCAAAGGCTGAAGAGAAGTAACTAAGTTATGTGCAGTTAAAACTAACATTCAAGAGGGAGGACAAGATAAAGACATTTTCATGTGTAAAAAGTTGAGAAAGTTCACATCTTAGAGATCCATGCATAAAGGTCTATTAAAGGATGCAGAAGGAAGACATAATATATATGAAATAATGGTGAACAAAAAAATGGGTAAGATATGTCAGTAAATTTATGACCATTGTCTATAAAAAATAAAATGACAACATATTAAAAAGAAAAGTTAAAAATGGAACTCTTGATGATAATAAGTTAAGGATGAGGTGATTTGTCAGTGTTGAAGGAGTAAAGTATATCTAAATTCTTTGTAGTAGGATGAGGGTCGAGATTCTGCATACACTCAAGAGTTTTTATCAAACTCTTACAGTGAAATGTATAGGTTAAAAAATAGAGATCACTTCCGGCCTCCCTCTAGCTGCCATCTTGCGTCCCCGCGTGTGTGCACCTAATCTCAGCTGGTCCGCCCGTGACCCTTGAGCGCCAACCCTAGTCCCCCGCTTGGTCCCATTTCCGCTCCAACAAGATGAAAGAAACTATCATGAACCAGGAGAAACTCGCCAAACTGCAAGCACAAGTGCGCATTGGTGGGAAAGGAACTGCTCGCCGAAAGAAGAAGGTGGTTCATAGAACGGCTACGGCAGATGATAAAAAAAACTTCAGTTCTCCTTAAAGAAGTTAGGGGTAAACAATATCTCTGGTATTGAAGAAGTGAATATGTTCACAAACCAAGGAACAGTGATCCACTTTAACAACCCCAAAGTTCAGGCATCGCTGGCAGCGAACACTTGCACCATTACAGGCCATGCTGAGACAAAGCAGCTGACAGAAATGCTACCCAGTATCTTAAACCAACTTGGTGCAGACAGTCTGGCTAGTTTAAGAAGACTGGCTGAAGCTCTGCCCAAACAATCTGTGGATGGAAAAGCACCACTTGCTACCGGCGAGGATGATGATGATGAAGTTCCAGATCTTGTGGAGAATTTTGATGAAGCTTCCAAGAATGAAGCAAACGGAATTAAGTCAACTTCTGAAGAAGATAAAACTTGAAGAAGTTACTGGGAGCTGCTATTTTATATTATGACTGCTTTTTAAAATTTTGTTCCTGGATCTGATAAAATCTAGATCTCTAATATTTTTAAGCCCAAACCCCTTGGACACTGCAGCTCTTTTCAGTTTTTGCTTATTCACAATTCATTCTTTGCAGCTAATTA
>JAQQSY010004222.1:0-12451 GCA_028646535.1 Procyon lotor
GTCCACGTGCGGACTCGGCTCCAGCCAGCGTTAAGCACGCAGAGTGTCTCCTCCAAAACAGGCTCACTGCCCTCGATCAAGTTCTTCAGGGCAGCACTACTCTCCGTGATGGTATTTAAATCAGCTTTTCTCTTTTCCAGATCCTTCAGAATATTCTAGAAAAGAAAAATACCAAGATCCACTTAATCTTTCAGAACATTATGAAAGGTTTTTGTTTTTCTTTTTGTGTAAAGATTTTATTGAAATTCAAGTTAGTTAACATAGTGTAGCATTAGTTTTCAGGGGTAGAATTTAGTGATTCAGCACTTGCAGATAACACCGAGTTTATGCAACTTTAATTTTTTAAAAACTTTTCTTCTACGTGTGCATAGTACTCCATGACTCGCCTAGATAATTCACGACATGCCAAAGGTTTCCAAAACTCCACCACCGATTAGCATGTTGAGAGTTCTCAACTGTCTAATGAAAACTAAAACATTTAATTATGCAAATAGAAAAAAAGTAACAAATTCGGTTGTGAAAAGGTAATCATTGCATTGATACACCAAGTATCTTCATCATAGCTTTAGACATAATCAATTTTAGTTTCAGTAACTATAACCTGGCAAAGCAGAACTATCCCAGTAGTTACAATTCTCAGAATTTTATAAAGACTTTATCTCCTGAACCACTACAGGAAACTACTTATGTGTGCTACATTTATTTGGAAGGATAATACCCTCTACTAGGTGACTTAACATATAATCTGTTGCATTAGCATTATAAAAAATCTTTCATCTTAGCTAAGTCATAGAAGAACTAGCACATCTAAGCTGCCGTCATATAGTTGCCATATGCAAAGATAATACTCTGGGTGGTATAATGATAACTTGATTTGCACATTCATAAGGTTTGACCAGGCAAGACGTGTACTCAGAGAAATACAGCGAAAATGCTGGATTCCAAAATTAAAACTACAAAGTTCTAAAATCAAAAAGTAACATGAGCATATCTACCCCACTGCTATTGTACCTTTTTTAGCCAACATTTAAACAAATCCTTTCAAAGAGCTCATTTATATTTAATCTCACATCATTAAATTACATTTTGGAAGGCACAAAAATTACAAATTCCCAGATGAGTCAAGGTTTAAACACTCACTTGGCCATATCAAATACTGGTATATTTATAAAGGCACTAAAATGTTTCTTTTAAATATTCTTCTCCAGAAGGGAGGGAAAAAAAAAAAACCCACAGCCAAGCTCTCTGTAGAAGACTTTCTACCTACCGTCACAGGGAATGTAGTGATTGACTAGAACAGTCTTTAAGAACTATATAAAACAGGGGCACCTGGGTGGCTCAGATGGTTAAGCATCTGCCTTCGGCTCAGGTCATGATCTCTAGTCCAGGGATGGAGCCCCATATGGGGTTCCCAGCTTGGTGGGGAGCCTGCCTCTCCCTCTCCCTCTGCCTGCCCCCTCCTTGTGCTGTCTCTCTCTCTCTCTCAAATGAATAAATAAAATCTTAAAAAAAAAAACACTATATAAAATAGGGGCACCTGGGCTCAGTTATCTGCCTTCAGCTCAGGTCATGATCCCAGGGTCCTGTGATTGAGCCCCCCGTGTTGGGCTCTCTGCTCAGCATGGAGTCTGCTTTTCTTCTCCCTCTAGCCCTCCCCCTTGCTCATGTGTATGCACATGCGCATGCGCGCGCTCTCTCTCTCTCAAATAAAATATTTTAAAAAAGGAACTATAAGAAACAATTAACTACAAGTAACTAATTGTAAACAGTGCTCACTCACAACAGTCTATCCTAATAGACTCTATTGTAAAGAAAATGACTATACTGAAAATAATATTTAAGCTACTGAAAAAAAAATGCTATTAAAGTTCAGGAATGAAAATGCCATTTAAATTTTTACATTGAAAAATTTTACATAATTTTTAAGTACAAATACATTACAATGTTGTGAAATATGAATGTTTCTTAAATCTGAAAACAACATTGAAAAAGTGGGTGATTATGTTACATACTGATGTTTCATTTGATTTATTCTAGTGAAGAGAATGTGCTGTGAATTCATGATTTGTATTTACCATCTTCATTATTTCAAACCTGAAATAAGATTAAATGGGAATTTTAAAATGAATAGTACCAGAAGAGACAATATTACCATTATTTTAAAAGTCTTTACCTTAAAAAATGAGAATCAACTAATATAATTGACTTGATATGAGTATTCAGATAGATGATTAAAAATTAAATATGTGAAAATCAGTATCACCTATGTAGAAGCTGTAATTAGTAAAAAAGAGAAAGCATACTTTTTATACACCTATAAAAATAAATATGTAGGAATAAACATCTTTACAGACATACATAATGTTTTTGAGGAAAAAAAACTAAAGCATTATGTAGTACAATGTAAAAAAATTGCGGCAGGAAAAAGGAAACATACCATTTACTAAGAAGGCTTATTATAACAAAGATATTGATTCTCCTCAAAACAAATTTATAAATTTATGGCAATTCAAACCAAGATTTCTAACAGAATTTTTAAAATAATTTCAGACTAGTATTTCTTAAGTTTATATGAGTACACACACAAAAAAACCCAGAAACATAAAGACAGAGAATCCGTTAACTACATGTTGGAATATATTATGAAGCTATATAGTTAAACAGTTGAAGAACAACTCAGAGGGTCAGATCAGTGAAGTGGAAAACAGAGAAAAGCAACAGGCAAAAAGAATATATGAATTTAGCATGTCAAATTAGAGGGGAAAAGATAATTAATAAATAGTGCTGAGATAAATGGTTAACTATTTGGTCCGGAAGAATTAAAACATTAAAGATAAAAGATGAAACTATAAAAGAGCTAGAAGAAATATAAGTAAAGAATCATATAACCTTGGAATTAGACTTTCTAAGCACTAAAGATAGAAACAATGAAGAAAAAGATGAATTTTATTCTTTAAAAAATATACAATACAGTGGTTTAAAAAAAATACAGAACAGAAAGGAAACTTTTTTGCAAAAGCAAAAAAAAAGCAACCACACACTAAGCATTTATTATTGTGGTAGGTAAAGAGATCTAAATTAAAAGGCCACAATGGTCAAAAGTACAAACAGGTAATTTTTCCTTAAGTAGCCTCCATGCCCATTGTGGAGCCCAAAGTGGGTTTGAACTCTCAACCTTAAGATCAAGATGTGAGCTAAGATCAAGAGTCAGATACTTAACCAACAGTCATCCAAGTGCCCCAAAAAGGCAATTTTGTAAAGAGAGCTACAAACAGCCTCTGAACTTTGGGAAATGTTGCAATTAAATAACCAAACCATGGTATTTGCCAACCATTGAGCAAGTAGGAATTCTCACTCACAGCTGGTGGGTATAACATTTCCAAAGGGCAATTTCATAATGTGTCTAAGAACTTAAATGGATATATCCCTTTACCAATATTTTTAAGTCTAAGAATTTATCCTTAAGAAATAATCATGAATATATGCTATGATTTAGCTTCAAGTACATTCATCACAGCCTTTTTTACAGTAGTGGAAATTGGTAATAATTTAATGGACACGAATAGAGGAATGGCTTAATTAAAAAAAACCAATAAAATACCATGCTTCTCCAATGTGTGATACAAAACCTCTGCAGGTAAAGAAAAACATTAAAGATAAAAGTTTTTAAAATAAGGTTAAGAAACATTAGACACAATATAATTATTTTTATATGTTTATAAAATGTTAAATATGTTTATATTTATATATGTTCATGTTTATATGTGTCTATAACAAACAAATGAACAGTGTATTCTTTGAGTATAAATGATTTTTGCTTTCGTCTTTTTTCATTACACCGTACAAACGTCATTCAATGAGCTTCCATGACTTAAGTGATTAATAAGAAAATAATGGCTTTCAAATATATTGTAAAAGAAGATACCATTTCCTTGAAAAACTTAAATTTAACAAAAAGGAAGTTTGATGTCTTTGCTTTCCATTTATCAACAAATGTCAATGTTCCCCTTTCCTTCCTGCATCCGTTTTTCCATCTTCTTGTCACATGACACAGTCCATGACATAATTATACTTTTCATGAGCTATTATAATGCCTCATGTCTTGACTCTTTCAACTGTTACCCCTACAAGGTGTTCAAATTAAGAAACGGTTGCATCATACATGACCTCACGGCACCTGCTCTACACTTCCCACAAGCAAACATCTGTCGATGTCAACACTGATATGTGTGGCTTTATATAAAGTTCCATAACAGTATTGGCCATTTCTATTCAGCACTTATCTGTAGCATACATGCTCCTTTCTTCGGAAGTAAATTTGGGAAAGAAGAATGTCTTTGCTTAAAAATAAAAATAAAAAAAAGGATTCTGTTCCATTCAATCCATTCCCCACCTCAAAAGAATCAGCAAATCTACTCTCTAATCTCTGATGTCAAAATAACTACAGAATTACAGAAAACTCTTGGATCTTTTTTTGACTTTTTTTAAAAATTCTGTTCCTATGCTCTTTACATCAGTTCATTTGCAATAGAAAGATTAGTTACTGGTATAAAAGTTACTACAGAAGAATTAATATTCGGCACAATATTTTGTGAAAAATGAATACTCAAAAAACTATCACCAACTGCAAAGGTTGTGATCAGAATGTTTTATGTACCACACAGGTACAAGGACTAAAGGCTCTACTCATGATCTATGTGAGTTTAATGCTTTTGGAATCAAGATAAAAATATATTCTTAAAATTGTCTTTTAAAATAGTCTTTTCTTTTTTCTTAAGACAGAGAAGTGGAAAAAATAATGGAAAAAAATAAAAGGCTGTATTTAATATGAAATGGAGATAAATGACCTCCTGCACAAAATGCATAGGAGACCCTGGCATAATATTGGTGGGTAACCCAAGCTACAACTTACTTTAGCCCAGGAGATTTCCATATCTAAGTCCCCAAGCAAGCCTTCTGACGTGGATTTCTGTACCAATTCAGCTTCAGTAACAGAAAGCCATTCAGAGAGAGAGGCAGTCTCTTTCTTCATTTTCCGGGCCAACTGTGATGCTCTTTCCAGGTCCTGTTTTCCCTCTGTCACCTAAAAAGGAGAAAGAGAGAGGGAGGGAAGCAGAGAGAGGGAGAAAAGGAGGGAAGGAGGGAAGGGAAAAAGAGAGAAAGAGAGAGAGAGAAAGGGAAAGGAAGAGGGAAAAGAACATGAAAAGAATGAATCCAAATAATAACTAAAGATCCAAACTATTCACACTTAACCCCCAAGACATACATAACCTTTCTCCCTCCCACCTGGAATCTCTCCATCCTTGTATTTCTACAAGTGGACAATACACTACAGAGGTTAAGTGTCAGGCAACCCTGGGTTTTCATCTTAGCTCTTACCAATTACTTTCTAAGTGACCTTGGTAGAGGCATAGCCCTCAAATGTTGTTACTTACGTATCAAATGAGAAAGGTACATACACAGAGGCCTTCCTGCAGGCCTTGTAACAAAGTTAAGGAATCAGTAAATGGTATCTTTTATATTTTATCTATTGAACAGAAGATGCCTTACAATCCTCTCAAGAAAGAATTCTGTTTAAAAACATACACATATATACCATATTCTAGAAATCTGAGGAGGAAAGAGTATGATTTTCATAATTATGTTTTGCCACTAACTACTTAACTTAAAATATAATAAATTGGGACACCTGGGTGGCTCCATAGGTTAAAGCCTCTGCCTTCGGCTCAGGTCATGATCTCAGGGTCCTGGGATCGAGCCCTGCATCGGGCTCTCTGCTCAGCAGGGAGCCTGCTTCCCCCTCTCTCTCTGCCTGCCTCTCTGCCTGCTTGTGATCTCTCTTTCTATCTCTTTCAAATGGATAAAATCTTTAAAAAAAATACACACACACACACACACACACACACACACACACACACACACACATATAAAATAAAACCTTTAGTATTATTTTGTTTTGGGGGCTGACAGAAAGCAAGATGAACTGAACTAACATTTACCAGGCTCTTAACGTAACTCTCATATCATGCTGAAGAATCCTACATGTGCTATGCAGAGAGATCAGCAGCAGCCCCTGCGAGAGGCTGGCCTTCCTACTTTGCAGGTCAGGGCACTGACGCTTAAAGGGGCTAAGGCTATGATGGGAGTGGGGGGGCATGGGGGCGTGGCCACTAGATGAAGCGTGTCTGACCCTGTCTGACCCTTTACCTTAGGTGATGGTACTCTCAAAACTATCATCTAAAGTTGAGATAGCATTTTTAAGGGTATCACAACACAATACATAAATAAAAATGCGTTCTTCCGTTTATATGCACATATGTAGAGATAATCCACATTACCTAAGTAGCAGAATGTAAGTCATGTATGGAATAAGATTTTCTTAGATGACAGAAAGACTGAATTTTCTTAATAAGGAATGTGGAATTACATTTATTTTTTCTGGTCCCCTAGGTTCAATTTTACTCTTTCATACCTCGAGGACTGAGTATTATTAAATTCCTTCTTAAAAGAGAAATATTTTTCTCTACAGAGTTTAATTAGAATTCATGACTTTAAATTAATAGCCCCTCAATGCAGACTTCAGGAGACAAATACACAAATTATATTAAAAGATATTAGGTACTCAGAGGATCTCATCTGTTTTTGACATGCCCAAGTAGTAACACAAGCATCATAAAACTTAATGCTACCAAAGATTTGTATATATCGGGAAGAAAATAATTTACAGTTCAACTCATAACAATTCACTCTTTTCAGTCTAACCAATACATTTTGAGATACAGTCCATTCTGAATTAGGCAGGATCAACTTGGAGAGATTTTACCTAACCATTTATCCTTTCTCCCTCTTTAGATATTCAACCATTCCTTCTTAACAGGATCATCCCCATCAGCTATGAAATATTCTCAAGTCTTGGGGAACCTGGATGGCTCTGTCAGTTAAGCATCTGCCTTTGGCTCAAGTCATGATCTCTAGGTCCTGGGATGAGCCCCGGGATTGGGGGGTTGGGGGGGGCGTCCCTGCTCAGCAGGGAGTCTGCTTCTCCCATCTGCTTCTCCCTCTCCCTCTGTCTCTGTCCCCTGCTCATGCTCTCTCTCTCTCTCTCTCTCTCAAGTAAATAAATAAAATCTAAAATATATGTATACTCAAGTCTTTTGTATTTTTAAAAAAATTGCCTTCTTTGGCTGCATCTTCCCTAAGACCTTTCTCTTTCCTATCTCTCCCTTACCAATCCTCTAAAGCATTTTCTTACCTTCCCCACATTTCTTACCTCCTCCCATTCTGTCTTCTGCCCCATCACTCTACAGAAATTGTCTTTGCTGAGCTCAATAATGACTCTAAGGGCAACAGATCTAAATGGACAGCTTTAAGTGGACATCATTTTTAATGTTCAGTGATTCAAAACCAGTGCCTACACCCATTCTCAAAATACCTCTTTCCCTTGGCTTCCCAGCCCCACACCCTCCTGGTGTGCTAACACTTCTTGCTACTAACTATCATTTCATATACATGTATTTTGTTTCTTCCATGTGGTTTTTTAAGGGGTACCATGTGATCATTTTATGTACTTATACAGAGTGAGATGATTACCACATGTTAATCAATGCATCCATCATCTCCAATAGTTACCTTTTTTTTTTTTTTTTGGTAGTGAAAACACTCACATCTATTCTCTTAGCAGATTTCAAGTATACAATTATGGAAAACAGTATGGTGGTTCCTTAAAACATTAAAAATAAAACTACCATATGATCCAGTAATCCCACTTTGGTGTATATAGCCAAAGGAAATGAAATCGTGTTCAGAAAAGATTATCTGCATGCCTACGTTCATGGCAGCATCACACACAATAGGCAAGATGTGGAAACAACTTAAATATCTACTGACGAACAGATAAATAAAATGTGGTACAGATATACTTTAGTTTCTTTTGCAAACACATCTTCCTCAAATTTCTTACTAAATGATCTAATTCCTCAAGACTTCGTTTGGGCTCCCCCCCTTTTTATAACTTAAAAATTAGTTTTAATTTATTTTTTCCAGTTTTATTGAGATATAGCACTGTATAAGGTTAAGGTTTACTTACATAGATTGCAAAATGATTACCACAATAATTTTAAACATCCATCATTTCACACAGATACCAAAAAAAAAAAAAAAGAAAGAAAGAAAATGCAACAGAAACGTTATTTTTCCTTGGGAAGAGAACTCATGGGATTTATCCTCCTCACAACCTCCCTACCTACATATACAGTGGTGTTAGCTACAGTCAGCACGTTGTACATTACATCCCTAGGGCTTACATACCTTGTGACTGCAAGTTTGTTACTTTTGATCACCTTCATCCAATTCGGAGACCCACCAGTCCCCCACCTCGGGTAGCCACAAATCTGATCTCTTTTTCTGTGAGTTTGGTTGTTGTCGTTTTATAGATTTCACATAAAAGTGAGATCATACTTTTTTTTTTAATTTTATTTATTTTTTTCACTGTTACAAGATTAATTGTTTATGCACCACACCCAGTGCTCCATGCAATACGTGCCCTCCTCAATACCCACCAGCAGGCTCACCCAACCCCCACCCCCCTCCCCTCCAAAACCGTCAGTTTGTTGCTCATAGTCCACAGTCTCTCATGGTTCATCTCCCCCTCTGCTTTCCCCCCATTCACTCCTCCCTTACTTCTCATAATGCCCTCCATGTTTTTCTTTACGCTTAGCACGTAAGTGAGACCATAAGGTAATTGGTTCTCTCTGAGATCATACATTATTTATCTTTCTCTGCCTGACTTATCTCACTTAGCCTCACAATGCCTTCATTGTGCTAAGTGAGATATACCATATATAATACATATATGCACATCTTCCATATCCATCCTTCCATCAGTGGACACTTACATTGCTTCCATGCCTTGGCAACAACTCTAAATAGTTACTATGAACATGAGAGTGCAGATATCTCTTCAATGTAATATTTTTGTTTCTGTCAGATATATACCCAGAAGTAGAATTACTGGATCATACTGTAGTTCTATTTTTAATTTTTTGAGGAACCTCTGTACTGTCTTTCACAGAAATTGCACCAATTTGCAATCCTACAAGGAGTGCACATCCTTTTCTCTACATCCTCACCAGCATTATCTCTTCCTGTTGATATTACCCATCTAACAGGTGTGAGGTAGTGTCTCACTGTGGTTTTGATTTGCATTTCCCCGATGATTAGTCATGCCTGAGTGCTTCTCATGTACCTGTTGATTACTCGTATATCTTCCTTGGAACGATGTCTATTCAGGTCCTCTGCCCATTTTTAATTGGATTATTTGGGGTTTTTGCTAGTGAGTTGTATGGATTCTTTATATATTTTTGATATTAACTCATTATCATATTATGATTTGCAAATATTTTTTTTTTCCCATTCTATAGGTTGTCTTTCCATTTTGTTGATGGTGTCTTTTGCTGTGCAGGAGCTCTTTAGTTTGATGTAGTCCCACTCATTTATTTTTTATTTTGTGGCTTATATAGGTTTTTCTTTTCTCATTATATCTTCTCCCTAGACAATCTCATCACCACTGAAAACTTTAATTACCATCTCTATGCAGATGACTCATAAAATTCCTAGCTTCAGCCCAGATATAGTCTCCAGATTTGAATAACTTTGTGAGTACCTGACATATTCAAGTCACTCTCACAAAGACACTTAACATGTGAACATGTCCAATCCATACTTACGACTTTTCCATGTTTCCGCCTTTCCTTCCAGTGCCACTCCCAATAATGGCGCCATGATCTTCCACGTAACCAAGCCAGAAACCCAGGGGTCATCCATCATCTCCCCACCTCCTGTACTCCCACAACCTAATCCATCACCAACTTTTATTCACTTCACTTCTTAAATGTGTCTAAGACCATCTGCTCATGCCATTTCCACTGCTCCACCCTCGTTCATGCCACCATCATTTCTCACTAAGAACACAACAATGCCTTCCTAATTGCTCTCTTCACATCCACTGCTACCTTTCTCCAACTCATCCTCCAAACTGTGGTGAGTGGTCTTTTAAAAAGCAAATACATGAGCTTGTTATCTCCCTGCTAAAATCTGCAATAACTGCTTAATGATCTTAAGATTAAAATCCTTATCGCAAACCCTAAGACACTAGTATGCTCTGGTCTCATCCCTTTCTCCAATACCATGTTCCCTACGCTTGCTCTCTCTGCATTAGCCACACAAATGTACCCTGTTGCCTCCTGCCACAGGGCCTTTCCACATGCCATCCCAGCAACCTCAAAGGCTGCTCCACTGCTTTCACCCAGGCTATTCCAACTCATCCTTCAGATCTCGGTTTACACACCACTTCCTCAAGGAAGCTCTGGTAACCCCAGTCTGGGCCAAATCCCCCATTACATATACTCTTAAAGTATCACATACATTCCTTCCTAACACTTCAGACTGCCAATGTGACATTACTTTCTAAGACTACTTGATTAATGTTTTCTTCTCTCATAACCTTAAATACTATTAGACAAAGAGATAATTTATGTTTTTGTGTGCCACTGTATCTCTACTGCCTATATGCTTCCTGTCACACAGTACTGTCTCAATTGTGTTGAATTAGAAAATGACTTAACGCTAAAACCACATTCATAATTGGAGAATTGACATTAAAACTGGCAACACCATTCCCATCCAAAAAATGCCCAGTTGATGAATAAATACAGTAATATTTGAGAAATAACTTCAGCTGTATAGTAGTATCAAGAAGAAGCTCTACATTGTGTGTTCCAGATGTGCAATGTATCAAAATGATATAAAATGTATCAGATTAGCAATCTTCTCTTGCTTTAGTGAGGAGGTCAAAATTGTCCAGAAAATGTACACACTGCTCATTCTTACTAATCCAAAAATGATAACAAAATCCTAGCTAGTTTTCCCTGGGTCTGTGTAGAAACTTAGGTAATATTTAAAAACCCAAGAAGGATCTAAAATACTATGTAACACAGCTTTCCAATATTTAAAGATTTTAAGATTTTAAAGATTTCACTTTAAATACTCTTGTTGTTGTTGTAGTTCTGCTTTGCTTTGCTTTCCTGGTTTTGGGGCAGAGCTCTCATAAGAGAAGACATTCAACCTTCTGAATATAGTCTCTGATAATATATGGTCAAATATCCCCTTGCAGATTCACTCAGATGCCCAAATTACAGATGTTTCTTAAAAGGGTTTTAGATCCTGCTAGGTTAAGGTGAACTTCCTGTCACTTACCATTTATTATTAGAGTCCCAGTGTTTTCATATTTCTCAGTAGAATATTCGATTTAGAAATCTAAGGACCAGTAACTTGAGTTTATACAGGGGATATTACTGGTAGAGTTTCCTTAGAATAACTTCTGAAAAGTGACTACCCATTGAAAATAGAAAAATGAGTTTGGATTAAATATTAAAAGTAAACTTCTCTATAATTCTTCATCATTGTGTATTAATATACAGCTGTAAAGAAATATAATAAAAAATACTGAAATAATTGGAAGCACTATTATTAGTGCCCTAAAATTCAAATATGTATTCTTCTAGGAGCAAGATTTTAAAATGCATAAATGCGAGAGACGCAGGGGAACAGTGGAGTTGTCCTTACCTGGGCACCCAGGTCATTGTAGAGAATCTTCAGAGAAGTCAGCTGCTCATCCATTCCCTTGGGGTTGTCTGTTTGCTGCTTCTGAACAATGTGCCTTCCTGTTTTGATTACAGTCTCTACTTCCAACTTGACTTCACTCAAAGTTTTATAGAGTTTCTTTAAAAGAAAGCGAGGCACATTTTACACACTGTGGTGAGAAGTTGCTAATTGAAATCATTTCAGAACGTGGCTTATACAGACTGACAGCTACAAAGTAACTATGGGATCAAAGGGCTTTATCTTCCTCGGATTTGGTTCAAAGGATGAGTGAAGTGAAATCAAGGTTGTACTATCTTTTTAAAATCAGATAAGAAAATAAACTAATAGAGATTATACTTGTTTAAAAAAAAAAACCCTCAAACATGTATTTCCAAGGTTTATAAAAGTATTTAGTAATAGAACATTTTTCCTACATAAAATGGAAAAAATTAAGACTAAAAACAATGTCTATCATTTTTAATTATTTAATTTACTTAAATTACTTAATTTACTTATTTAAATTTAATTTAAATACTTATTTAAATATTTAAATTACTTAATTTAATTTAAATTACTTAAAAATTATTTAATTTTTTAAATTAAAATTTAAAAAATTTTTAAAAACCATACACATTATTACTAGAAAAAAGCCAACACTGGCTATATATCTAGCTGTTGAAATTTGGAAGCAGTAACATCCACTTTTTCTTAGAATTCTCTGAAGTACCAAGTCTACCACAATGAGCATATATTACTTATGTGATGAAAAGATAAATACTCAATATATCAAGATGTATGTAACTATAAGAAA
>JAQQSY010004223.1:0-12451 GCA_028646535.1 Procyon lotor
TGCATATTTAAACCCTGAGGATATACTATTTCATACCTATCAGACTGGTAAATTTTGTTTGACTCTGTCAGGTATTGGTGAGGATATAGATCAAATAACATTCTAATATATGGTACAATCTCTGTGGAAAAAAATTTGAAAATATCTATTCATTTTAAGATATAAATAATCAATGCCCCAGCAATTTTACCACTGGGAATTTATTCCACAGAAACTCTTATTCATTTGCTTCTTCTTATTCAAAAGAAGATAGGTTTGTAAAAGCATAAGCTTCAGGAGAACAGGGATTTCATTCTCGTTTTGTATCCTTGATGATTAATAAATATTTCTTGAATGAATGAATGAAATAAAACCAGATACCAACTAAATGTCCATCAATAGGATAATGGATTTATCTTAGTGTAGTCATGGTAAAAATCCATACAGAAGGGAAAATAAATGAACTAGAGTTACATGAATCAATATAATGGGTCCTAAAGGTATGATATTGAGTAAAAAACAATTGCAGAAAGATATATACAGCATAAGTAGAAATTTTTTTATGTTAAAATAGTACTATCCATTATTTAGAGATAGAAACATGGTACAAGTATAAAGACATTTATGAATCTGGTTTTCTCTGAAGTTTAAGAGTGGGGGAAGGTGGAGGGGAGGAGAACATAATGAACTTCCAAGATTTTTTAATGCTTTATATTTTATTCTGGGTGATGGGTACCTGAATATTCATCATATTACTTTATAAACCTTTTCATAAATCTAATATAGTTTTTAAAAGTAATTTTTAAAATAGCAGTGAAATATTCTGGAAACAAGGAGGACAAATAATGGGAAAATTGGTACAAGATAAAATGCAAAAACAGAGGGATTTTTTTTTTTTTTTTTGCTATGACCTCTGTCCCTGACAATAACTGCTAATGGAAACCAACTTCATAAAAATGGAATCTGGGGGGCGCCTGGGTGGCTCAGTCATTAAGCGGCTGCCTTCGGCTCAGGTCATGATCCCAGGGTCCTGGGATCGAGCCCCGCATGGGGCTCCCTGCTCGGCAGGAAGCCTGCTTCTCCCGCTACCATTCCCTCTGCTTGTGTTCCCTCTCTCGCTGTGTTTCTCGCTGTCAAATAAATAAAATCTTTAAAAAAAAAAAAAAAAAGAATGGAATCTGAGTTTGGGAAAGTAAACAGTAGTTTAATCACAGAGGAGCTTAAATGTCAAGGAGCTTAAATCCCTTTCCAAAAACAGTGCATATTTTCTAGCAAGGAGTTGATGTGCTCAAATGAGCATTTCAGAATGATGTGTTGAGCAGCAGTATGTAGATATACAGAGAAAACTATATAGAGACCACTAAGATAGTCTAAATGGTATTTTATGAAAATGTGAACATCTACCAAACAATACGATTTTAGGACAATTAATGAGGGAAACAGAAAAGCTAAGGATGAGTTGAAGTTTTTGCGTCAAACTAGGGAAAAAAGATAGCAACATTCCCTGCATAGAGAGCAGCCTGAGACAATTCACAAGGGCATTTTTAAAAATGAGTTGGTAATTTAAGTGTTGAGTTTGAATTTACCTAACTTACAGAGAGCAAAACAGATCCAGGAGTGTATCATAATTCAGCAAAGCACCACTGTACCTACCCCTTTATTTCTCTTTTAGTTAATGACTGAAAATGTCAACTTACTACGTGAGAAGAATCAAGCTACGGGCTTTGCATTCTTAAGTTTGTTAGGGCTGCCTTAACAAAGTACCACAAACTGAGTTGCTGAAACAACAGAAATGAATTGTCTCAGAGTTCTGGTAGCTAGAAGTCTGAGATCAAAATGCTATAGGTTTGGCTCCTTCCGAGGGCTGTGAGGGAGAATATGTTCATACCTCTTTCCCAGCTTCGGGTGTTTGTTGGCAATCGTTGGCATGCCTTGGCTTGCAGATCTCTGCCTTCATCTTTGCATATGGTCTTCCCGTGGGCATGTTTGTCTGTATCTACATTTTCCCATCTTATAAGGACACCAATCATATTTGATTAGGGCCCCACTTTATTCCAGTATCATATCATTGAGCTAATTCCATCTACAATGACCTTATATCTAAATAAGGTAGTATTCCGAAGTACTGAAGGTCAGAACTTAAACATATGAATATTTGAGGGACACAATTCAAACCCGAACAGGTAGGTATTATTTTTAATCCTAATTTTTACAGAAGAGTCATCTGAGGAAGAGAAGGGGTAAGTCAATTCCAAAGGCCACCCAGGTAGAAAGTGATGTAGTCAAAATGGGCATTCAAGCAGTCTGGCTTCATATGCCTCTCTTGAATTTAGAAGTTAGAGTGATTTATAAAACAGCCTTTCGTGGGAGCATGTCTTACTTGGTGTATACAGGACATACTAAGAATGCTTCACTTCAGGGAGAATGACCAATTTGGCTTTAAGAAGTATAAACGAAGCAGGTCCCAGGTACTACTGGGAACAGTAGGTACCAAGGGATGAGAATGAAGAGATGGATACAAAGCAGAAAGAAACCTGGCTCTCCGGCAGACTAACACTGCCAACAGCCGGGCCTTTCCTGGGATCTTTGCCTTTTCCCCAGGCCTTCCTTGACTCTACTAGTTTCTTCCTAAGTCATTAAAAACAATGGGAAGATTGCAGCTGAGGATGTGAGAAATAGCACAGGTCTTGAGAAAATTCGAGATGTTGCTAACTTAGTCTTTGTCTAACTCAGTTTGCTTTAACTATAAAATCTTTACCTTGCGGACCAAAATGAGCGTGATGCTAAAGGTCAATTCTAAAGGTCAATTCTAAAGGTCTACTCCAGTTTCAGGCCCCTGTCGCTACTCATTTCAGATGTTTCCAAATATTTGTATTCTAGATAATGCTGTGAGGAGCATCCTTGCTGCTGTATCATATCTTCTATTCCATATTACTTTCTTAGAATAAACGCCCAGACATGAAATTGCTTGAACTATATGTAACTTCCAAGACTCTTGGTATATGTTTCCCAATTGTCCTCAGTCTTCCTACGACAACGCTTCAATAGAAAACATTTTGCCATCTGTCCCAAGACCCCTCAGCATCCTTATCTGTGCCATCAAAGTTATTCTGCCATCAGGTAAGTTTATCTATGACTCCCGGAACCTGCCATGTGCTGTCATATATCCCTTCGCTATGTGATAAAGTCATAGCACTCTTCCTAAGTCCAATTCACTGTTATTGCTTTCGGGGGAAACTCTCTGATTCTCACAGCAATATCAACCTAATCTTCCTCTGTGCTTCCTTTGCTGTTGCCTGGGATCATTACCACAGTTATCACATTGTACTAGTTAGCTGTTTTTCTGCCTGGCTAAGTCGCTAGCCCCTTATGAACAGGAACTATGTCTTTTCATCTTTGTGGCTTCAGCAAGGACTAGTGTACGTAATATATGATCAGATTTTGGCAAATGTTTCTGAATGAGTATAAGGAGCATGTATTCTACTTTCCCAAGATGGACCTAAATTCTCTGCCCTGGTTTTTGTTATCCCCTTAGGCAGCAAACCATTCTGATAACTGCTGACTCTGGTAAATCTCATATCCAAATTACCTGAGACAAAATTCAAAAAGTTGAATAGATTTCAAGAAAGAACCATGAGTGTATGTGTGTGGGGGGTTAAATATGGATTTAACTCATGTTTTATTAATGGCTGTATAAATGGTTTCATTATAATTTTAATCATGTTTACTCTCAGAGCAATGTCAAAATAGACTAATTGCATGTGTCTTGAAAAGAAAACAAGAGATTTCAAAAATATTTTTCATGAAAAGGATGAGAATTAAAAAGCACTTCTGAGATCAAATTACTGTAAAATATGAAACATATATATCAGTCACTTTCTTCTAAAGACATGTATATTTAAGCACATATTTTAGAAACTCAGGTTGTCCAAAAGCCAATGTGAGATGCTTTTAATCTGAGAGTATTTGTAGTCATCACAGGTCAGGTAATTTTTACACATTAACTTCAAAAGCAACTTTGCTGCTTTCTGTGAACTGTCTATTTTAACTTTCTTCTCAGCCTGATGACACTGCCGTTCCCAGATGCTTGGTACCCATTGCTTCTGAGTGCATCCCCATGAACACTCACTATCCTTTACATCCCCTTCACTGGGAACTTTACTCCCTGCATGGGCATTGACAATCCAATCTTTGTTAATGTGACATTGAAATGACCAATGTCTCCCATGATACACATCTGCTCTCTGCCTGGAAATTTTGTAGAGTTCCACAAACCAAAAAAATGTCTTTATTTATAGGAATTTGATGGCATAGCAGGTATGCTGGGAAATCATTTTATGACAGCAAGATTTTGGACATAACCTAAAGAAGTGATCATAAATTCAAATTTTATAAAGGAGTAAGCCAAGAAGTATACACGAGCAATGAGGAGCTTGAGTGTGAAAGCCCCATCGAGGGGGTCCTGCAACTTCTCTGTTCCAGAAGATTTTTGCCATGCAGGATAGAAGGAATGAAGCTCTGAGTCCCAAATTTCAGTTTGTGATGAAATCAAATATTTTCAAATTGTTGTTAAATAATTCAATGTTTTATAAACCTTGAGTAGGCAAAAGAAAACATGCCTCCAGGCAAAATCTGACAAGTGGGCAACCAGTTTGCAACCTCTGTGGCATAAATTTTGTCAAAAATTCTGCTTCTGAGAATACAGGATCTAATTCCTAATCCAATGTGCCATCAGAATTTAGAAAAGTTCGAAGTGAAGCATTCAAGTTAGGAATCTGATCTAGTCCCAGATTTGATTATTCATAGCTATCTGGAGATAGGAAGGAATTTGCCATAAGAATCTTTTGGAAATGTTTAAAGTTTCTTTTGGAAATGAAAAATTCTAAGAAAAGGGGGTTTTTGCTTTGAAAATTTTTAAACAGTTTATTGATTGATTGATTTGACAAAGAGAGAGAGAGAGAGAGAGTGCACACAAGCAGGGGGAGCAACACTCAGGGGGAGAGGGAGAAGCAGGCTCCCCGCTGAGCAAGGACCACCCCCCCCCGATTGGGGGCTCAATCCCAGGACCCAGGAATCATTACCTGAGCCGAAGACAGATGTTTAAACTACTGAGCCACCAGGTGCCTCTGCTGTGGAAATTTTAACATTGCAGATGAGAAATATTGATAAAAAAATCAATGAGGCATATTCAACATGATCTAAATTGTCAATTCTCCCAACCCATTCTTAACTTATAGCTTATGTTCACCTTTCCCAAATTACGTGGCTTTACTTTAATTGGAAAAGAGAAAGTGAATGTGTTATGAAATATTCTTATGAATTCACATCAGTTTAATCATCAATGACATTCTTAACACTAGTGAGTATAGTCCTTAAAATTTAACCTTTCTCTTTCAGTATTTTTAAATACCAGTTTTCTATCATAATAATGAGTGAAATCTCATTACCAAAAATATGAAAATAAGGAAATCAATAAAAGTAACTGTTATTTTTTCCACCCATATTTTCTTGCTAATCTTAGCCCTTTATTTGTCCAAAATAAATTAAGGATCATTGATGTTAAGTTACATTGTTAATGTTCCCTCAGGTTTTCCATTATATATCTTCTACTGGGTAAACTGTGATAACTTACATTTCTCTAGAAAATTATCCATTACATAAAGTATTTCTAATTCATGAAAATGCTGTTGAACATCATAATCTCTTATAACTTAAAAATATCTTACGATTATATTTTTTCCAATTCTAAATTTTGTGCACCTGTATTTTCTCTAAAATACATATTTCTTCATTCAAAATTCTGAGTATATTTAAAGCCTAGATTTTATAATTAATAATAAAAATTATTTATTTTATCATTATTTTAACATTATTTTGTATACTAATTAATTACTGTGGGCAATTTAAATAGTGCAAAAGTAATAGTTGGTAAAATTATAGGTGCCTTAATATGAATGAAGGCAATGTCACCTAACTGTACTATCAATTATTTCATACTACCATGTACTTGCAGAAAGTCAGTTTCACTTAAAACTAAAACAGTAAAAATTATTAATTTTATTGAATGTTGACTTCTTAATGTTCTATGTTGAAGTACACGTAATGTACTTTTGCTCCATACCTAAACTGTCCTTGAATCAAAAAAAAGGAACATATACAATTGTTTGAGTTGAGAGCTGAAACTAGCTGCCTTTTTCATGAAGCAACATTTTTACTTGAAAGAACAACTGGCAGATAAACCATGGTTAATCAGACTTGTGTAATTGGCAGACATTTCACTTGAAAATGAACAGAGTGAGCCTGTCATTTCGAGAAAACAACTGACAGTATTTGTTGCCAAAGATTAAATTTGATCCTCTAAGTAAAACTTAGAACTTTGGAAAACTGCTATTTTACATGTCATGGTCAAGAAGGTCCCCTTGCAAGAGTGATGCTTGAGCAGATACTCGAATGAAGCAAAACAACAAGCTGTTACTCCTTAGGAGAAAAGCTTTCGAGCCATAAGAGTGGCTCAAATAAGTGCATTTAGAATATGTATTCTCAGTTGTAGAAAATATAAATTCTACATATCTCTTGAAGATCAGCAGCATCCGGGCATGTTTGTGGTACCCCAGTGAGCCACAACACTATCTGAAAAACCTTTTTGATATAATGAAAACTATTTTCTGTTTTGCATTTATTATGACCACACCTAATTCTGTACTGATGGGCCTCAATGTTAAGTCAGGCAGTCAGTACACGAGCACTAGGTCTGCTTCCTCTTGATTACTAGGCATTCATTTCTGTTCTGCTGTTGCTATACTCAGGACATGTCACCAGGTGATGAGCTATTATCTGATCTCAAATGGCTTCTACTTCCCACCAATTAAGCCATGTATAAATCATCTTGAACTATGGGATCAAATATATCATACACTTGCAGAATTTTCCTTCCATGTCTTCTGCTGCTCCAATATAAACAGATGTGAATAGGGGAAGGATGAGGGACTAGCAAATTACAAAATTCTTATTAAATGCCAAGGATTCAGTAGATACTTTACATATCTTACGCCATCTATTTATCTTAACAACTCATGAAGCATTATTAGCTCCATTTTGTAAATGAGAAATTAAGATAGACTTAAATTAAGGAATGTGTACAAGACAATTCAGACTGTGGTAGATGGAAAAATAATATGAATCCAGGTAAGACTGATTCTAAATCCTATCTTCTTTCTAGCTTGCTTTCTTCATAAAACTGAAAGCTGCCTCTAAAGAAAATAACCTGCTTATTCTGTCTCCAGGCTTAAAATTTTTAGATGTCTTTTCTACTGTCTTTGGGACAAAAACTAAACTTCCCAACATGTTTTCCATACACCTTAAGAAGCTAGCCCCCATCCGCCCCTGATGGGTCAGCGCTCCCCCTTCATGTGCCACATTCCCAAATATGAAGCATATTGCTCTTCCTCTAACGAGCCACGGTCTCACTCATGTCTTGGCCTTTATTATCAATTGAATCAGTTGAGTTATAAAAACGAAGAAGTCCGAATGGAGTGTTTCAAAGGTACTGTTTCTTTCGAGTCTTAGTTTTAAAGTCCAAACAGTTCTTATTAATAGAAAAGAGAATCAGGCAACGTTTATAAGACCAACTCGTACTTCAGTCCTCTCACAAGACAGGAACAATATATTTGATTATAATTACTAATTCTATATTATTTGTCTAGGGTAGTGCTGTTCAGTAGAACATTCCATAATGACATGAATGCTCTACACCTGCACTGTGCCGAAGAGAAATCACATATGGCTTTTGGACATTTGCAGTATAGCTAGTGGGATCAAGAAAAGGAATTTTGAATAGCACTTAGTTTTCATTAATTTAAATTTAAAGAGCCATATGTGGTTAGTCACATTGCACAGTACGGGTCTAAGGAAGTATAAGATAGACATTTTTTTAAAGAATGTCGATGAGAGGCAGCAGCATACTTAAAAAAAAAAAAAACAGCAAAAAAAGAGTTTATTCCTTACCCCCATGCTTCTATTGTAGTCACAGAAAGGTCATGTTCTCTTTATTTGACCTTTTATAGCCCCTAGTGAAAAGCAAACAACGTTGAGTTTAGAGCAGCTTATGTTAGAAAGTTAATTGCTATTTCAAATAAATAATTATTTAAAAAAGAGACCATTTTTTTCTAAAAAAATTTCCAAGATTTTCTACTGGGGAAAATTTGTTTAAGCTGGGATATAATTTGAAACAAAGCACTGCAAAAATTTAAAAATTAAAAAAAATTTAAAATGCAGTATGTTGGGACGCCTGGGTGGCTCAGTGGGTTAAAGCCTCTGCCTTCGGCTCAGGTCATGATCTCTGGTTCCTGGGATCCAGCCCCGCACTGGGCTCTCTGCTCAGCAGGGAGCCTGCTTCCCCCTCTCTCTCTGCCTGCCTCTCTGCCTACTTGTGATCTCTCTCTATCTGTCAAATAAATCTTTTTAAAAAATTTAAAAAAAAATAAAATGCAGTATGCTTTACAAAATCATGGGTGTGATGGTTAATTTTATGTATCAACTTGGAGAGTGTTATGGGTGAAATTAACCTTTAAATCTGTAAACTGTGAGTAACAACATTATCTTCCACAGTGTGGGTGGGTCTTACCACTCAGTTGGAGGCCTGACTAAAACAAAAACTTGGCGTCCCTGAGCAGAAGGGAATTCTTCAGCAGATTACCTTTGGACTTCATCAGCACCTTGCCTTTCCTGGGTCTCTGACTATTGGCCTTTAGACTACAACTGCATCATTGGCTCTACCATGTCTTCAGCCTGCCAGCCTACACTGCAGCTTTGAGTTTGTCAGTCTCCATAACTGGTTGAGCCAATTCCTAATATAAATCACTGTCTTAATAGATAGATGAAGCTAGATAGACAGATAGATAGACAGACAGACATATGCATCTTATTGGAGCTGTTTCTCTGGAGAATGCTGACTAATACGATGGACTTGTAACACTTAAAATTTTCATTGGTGTACCTTCTTCAATATTACCCTTCATTATTCTCCTATCACTCATATGATGGTAGGCGTTCCCTAGAGAAGTTAACAAAAACAAAAACAAAATTATGGAAAAAAGGATAAGTTTTTAATCTCATGAAAAGATATTCAAGAAAGGAAATATAAATCACAGTACAGTCAACAATGGATAATATTTACATAGTCGTAAGATAAACACTGATGACTGATTTAACTAAAAGTTAGGATTTCATATTGAGTGGAAGAAAGAGAACAGCAAGAACACAAGGAAACTAAATCTTTATTTGCCATAAAATTAAATCAAGAGAAATTGTACAAAGACACAAATTAAGAAATAATGGCATTAACATGTTACCTAAAAATATGTGGCTAAATATCACAAGAGACAACTGAAAGAATAAGAAATGTTTGTCACTGGGGATTAGCAGTAGAGAGTATGATTTTCAATATTATGTATTTTTAAACTGTATGTCAATATTACTCTGATAAGTATTTTTCCTATGAAAGCAAAATGAGGGGCAGGTAATCAATGAAGAGAAAAATGCAACAGCCTATGAATCTAGTAAAACTCCCTGGAATGAAATGTTACAGTATGCCTGATGCAATAATTATCCCCAAACCTAATTTTATTATAATTGATGATTATATATGTAAAGGGTACTATCTATGTAGAAATGGAATTAAATGAGTCATTTAGTTTGTAATCTCCAGCCCCTGACTCTTCAAGCTGGAAAACACCAGAGAGATCATCTGTTCATTTATCATTACCCTTTCCAGTTCGTCTACCATTCCCTTTATATCACAAAGAGGCAGTGGCTCGGAGATGTTATAGCTCAGGGAGGGGAAATGCCACAGCTTCTGTCTTGCTGACCTGCCTGCAATTTAGGGGTGGAAATAGCCAAAGTGGTAGACAATCTTAATTCTATAAGGAAAAATCAAATGATTGGATTAACAAAATATTCTTGAAGTAAAAACAAAGGTTAGCTCTATTAACGACATTTTAAGCTCACTTAAAATGTTTTAAAGTCCAAACAGCTCTTATTAATAGAAAAGAGAATCAAGCAACGTTTGGTATTTTAAATATCAACGAATTTGATATTTGTTACAATATCAAATACAATATTTGTATTGTATCAAATACAACGTTGATATTTTAAATATCAACAAATTTGAATTATCTTCATTTTAAAATCATCCATAAATTTTCATCAAACTTAGACTTTTAGGTCCTAAAAAATGTAGCTAAATTAGATGAATTAAGATGAACAGCCACAACAGTTAACATAGCAGTCTTTACTGTACCCTAGAGTAGGAAATGTTTGGAATTGGACTCTCTGGAGCATGATGAAGCATTTCCTTATCCTAAGTGATCTGTGACAGACTGCTTCTGGCTATTTTTATCATTAGACTAGGGAAATAATAGTCTTTCTTTCCCAGAAGTGTGTGTGTGTGTGTGTGTGTGTGTGTGTGTGTTGTGATATTATGGGTACTCATTTGTCTTTCTTTTTAGTTGTAGTCAGATATACTAATTTTATGATAACATTAGAGACACACTAATAAATATTTTGGGGGAGTTTTACACCTATTTCTCTTGCCTTTCTCTGGGGCAATCCTCCTTCCTGCACTATACAACTATAAAGGAACATCGCACAGGTCCTCAACACAATTGTGCAGTGTGAATACAGGTCTGCCCACATCCTCAAACAGCATTTGGGTGGAAATGAGGTATGGGTGGAGATTGGTTAAGGACATTTTCCACTCCAGAGCTGAGGATTCAGTGACAATTAAAAAAAATCAGTGCCAAGGAATTACTAGGTCCAAGATACAGGAACGAAGAGAACAAAGGTCCCAAGTAGGATGGAGATAAGAAGATATGCCATTATTGAATATGTAAATCAACCTAGAAGATTAGATGAATAAAATTATTTTTGACAATTTCTATACATATAAAATATTGAAATTTCCAAAGAAATTCTTATTCATTATCTCATCTTATCTCAAAACATCAATGAATCTTTTGAGGGGAGATGTTATCGCTGATCCAAAAGGCTTGGAAGGGATAAAAATTGACAACAGCTGGTTGGGTTGTATGTGCCGGGAGTGAAGAGATGCCTGACAAATTGCTTAAATATAAATCTGGAAGACAAACGTCATAAGTTGACACAGAAGAATTTGAATTAAAAAAATTATGGAAAGTAGAAAAATATGAAGTTTTCTGCCTCTCATGGTCACAGTGGATCTGAGTGATAGAAATATAGATCCTTCATGGATTTATTAGATATGTTCCAAAGCACATTTGGCTTTTAACAATATTAGATTTGTTAGATATCATGTATTTGTACTATTGATGAAGTATATCGCTAAATTACTAAAACTAAAGTTGCTATTTATATAGTTTAAAATCATAATTATGGTATGAAGTAAATCACATAATGTCGCTATAGAAATAAAAATTCTTTTAAGTTTATATCCTTTTTTTAAAGATTTTGTTTATTTATTTGACAGAGAGAGAGATCAAATGAAGTGATCTTGATCATTCAGAGGCAGGCAGAGAGAGAGGGGGAAGCAGGCTCCCCACTGAGCAGAGAGCCCAATGTGGGGCTCGATCCCAGGACCCCGAGATCATGACCTGAGCTGAAGACAGAGGTTTAACCCACTGAGCCACCCAGATGCTCCTTGAGTTTTATCTTGACCAAATGCTGTGGTCCTCCCTCTTTTAAATTTTATCTTTTTGGCAATGAGGAGCTTGCAGGACTTCCTGTAGACTTACTTCTCATCCCGGTAATTCTGCACCAGCTCATTAAAGATCTTCTGGGATACCATGCGGTGTCATAGAGACTATATTATGCTCTGCTGTGAGCTTAAGAGGAATTCTAAACAGAAGCCTGTAATGTTGATTTCTTCACCAGCAGAGAATTTTTAAAAAGTCATTAATGGCATCATGTAGATTACCTTCCTAGAAAAATTTATGCACAAATATTAATTATAAGAGCACAGAATTTTAAAACCCGTCTTTAAGTTCGTTGTTAAATACCCTACAGCTTTATATCTGGCCAATTGGATTTTGTGGCTATTGTCTGAATTAAGTAGAAGTGAGCCACTTTACTACAGCAGTGGAAAACTCAGGGAGCCGACAGGTAATCACTGGTTTTTTTTAGAATCCTTGTTCTATGATTTATCTTCTTCTTGCTTGCATTGTAAATAGGGCTGTATTTGAACTATGCTATTGTAGACAGAGGAGTCACCCAGTTGACATAAAACAAGGTAAATATATTTCTGCTCTGCAGCAGTTTTGGAGGGTACACTTGCATTTTTACAAAATGACAATAAATTAATCATAAAGACCAACATCTTGAAGTTATTACTCTGCTATTTTCTTTTTTTTAATTAATTTTTATTAACATATAATGTATTATTTGCCCCAGGGTACATGTCTGTGAATCTTCGGGCTTACACATTTCACAGCACTTAACAGCA
>JAQQSY010004224.1:0-12451 GCA_028646535.1 Procyon lotor
GGGGCTCAGTCTCACCACCCTGAGATCAGGTTCAGAGCTGAAATCAAGAGTGGAACACTTAACTGGCTGAACCACCCAGGCGCCCCCTCTATGGTTGTTTTCTGTGCTTGTAATGCAAATGTATTTTCCTTGTTAATATTCTTGTTAGTATAATCTGCTTTAAAACCTCCCTTCGATTTTTTTTAACACTTAAGTTATACCATAGGAGGATTTTTCTTCTATATGTTTTGAATTTTCTTGTGAGACATGATCTTTAATGGCTTCACAGCATTCTACTGTATTGAGATACTCCAATGTTTAATTTTCTACTCTTTGGGTTTTTTTGTTTGTTTTGTTTGTTTACTGAGAGAGATTACATGCACACCAGTGAGAGAGGGTGAAGGGCAGAGAGAAGGGGAGAGAAAACTCCACACCCAGTACAGAGCCAGATGTGGGGCTTGATCTCATGACCCTGAAATCATTACCTGAGCCAAAATCAAGAGTCAGACGCTTAACCGACTGAGCCACCTAGGCTCCCTGACATTTGGGGTTTTAAAAATGTCTTTATTAATTATAAAAAATGATTATTTTTTTTAAGCCATAACAACCTTATGCATTTAGTACATATTTTCAGAAATATTAGGATGGGGTGCCTGGCTGGCTCAGTTGGTTAAGCATTTGTCTTCTGCTCAGGTCATGATTTCAAGGTTCTGGGATCAAGTCCTGCGTGGGGCTCCCTGTTCAGCAGCGAGTCTGCTTCTCCTTCTCACTCACCTCTGTGTTCTCTCTCTTAAAAAAAAGAAATGCAGTCTTTTAAAAAAGAAAAATATTAAGGTATATGTGTGATATATACATACACACATATATCTAGTGCCATATCTATCTATTATCTGTCTAAATATCTACCCGCCATCTATTTACCTATTTTGGGTCTGTATTAATGCCATTCAGGTGAGTGCCAGTTTCATAGCACTCTCTCTTTTCTCACTTTCAGGTACTTCTTGAAAGCAATGAAAAGGAAGGCTTCCTTTAATTCTAATAGATTTTCAAAAATAAATTACTTTGGGGCACCTGAGTGGCTCAGTCATTAAGTATCTGCCTTTGGCTCAGGTCATGATCCCAGGGTCCTGGGATGGAGCCCTGCATCGGGCTCCCTGCTCGGCAGGAAGCCTGCTTCTCCCTCTCCCACTCCCCCTGCTTGTGTTCCCTCTCTTGCTGTGTTTCTCTTTGTCAAATAAATAAAAATCTTTAAAATAAATAAATAAATAACTTTATTAAATTATATAAATATGATAAGATTACAATTTTCCTAAAATTAAAAGCCAAGAATCATTCTGATTCTTCCATCTCCTTCTTTCCTGGTATCCAGTGAACGATTTAGTCTTCTCCATACTACCTTCATAGGGTATTCCCTAAACTTTCCCTCTCCTCCCACCCATTTGACACTAGTTCAGGCACCATGAGTGCTCTCCTGAGTTATCTAAATTGCTTCTTGTAAGGGCTCATTGCCTACAATCTCTCTTTATAAGCCAACATTTCCCATAGGTTTTCCATGGAACACTGGTCGCCATGGGATGATGAAGAGAAATTCCATGACAAATAAAATTAGAAAAACTCATCTGTTTTCTCTGTTCTCTCTCTTCTTGAGATTAGATGTTCTGGGAAGTCCTATAATTAAATAATCAAAAGAAAATAATCAATAAAAATCTTAATTAGCTTGGTGGAAACTAAAATTTACTAACCTTAGTTCATTCATTTTTTTCAGCAAACATTTGTTGTATAATTACAATGTATGATAGTATTGTGTGTGTGTGTGTGTGTGCGTGTGTGTGTAGGTATGTATTTATATATGAGAACACCTTTTACTCACCAAATTCGTGCCTTAATATACTTTGAGGGGTACTTTTACGTTCCATCTTTCACACAGCTGGTGAAGTAATTTTCCAAAGACTAGTTATAATTATACTTCTAAACTTTAAAAAGAAGTTAAAAAGAGAGTTAAACTCTTTTTTTTAAGAGAGTTACACTTTTAAAAACTCTTAAAAAGAGAGCTCTCCAGGATAGTAAAAGTTCCACATCCTTACCCAACTTTTGAGACCCTTCATAGTTTGTCTTAATCACACTTTCTCAGACTCCAGTTGCTCTCTTGAATCACTAGAACATCCAAGCAAATCAGAGTTCTCTCTTACCTGAACCTGCCATGGATTTTCGTCTTCTCATGCCTTGATTTCTGCTGTTTCTTCTGTTGACGTTCTCCTAGTGGTGACATTTGATTTACCTCCAAAAGCAAACATCAGAATCTTGCAAACGCTTTCCTGCCTTCTCCAGTGGTCACTTCTTTCTTATCTT
This sequence comes from Procyon lotor, assembly GCA_028646535.1. Lineage (NCBI taxonomy): Eukaryota > Metazoa > Chordata > Mammalia > Carnivora > Procyonidae > Procyon > Procyon lotor. Next base: position 2,329 of record JAQQSY010004224.1, read on the forward strand.
TCAAATTCCAACTAAAATGGTGTATCTATGAAGCATTTTCTAACACCCTGGAAAAAAACTATTAATTCTTCCTTAATAGTCTCCAAATTAGCAGGCTAGTAACCATCATCTTTTTTTTTTATGATGAGAAAACTGAGGTGTGAAGAGAGATTTGCTGAAATCATGAACTAAGCAGGAAGAATAGTACATTTACCTGTTTGCATAGTTGTGGGTTCTCTGCATACTCTGTTGTCTTTGCTGACCACCTAATGACATGTCAAGGAGATCAGAGATGAGAGAATGGAGGGCTGAGGAAATTAGCGTCTAGGACTTCCTGGAATTGCAAAGACGATGAACACTTAGCTCAGACAGAGGAGGCATTAGCTAAACCCTGAGGTTGTTTATGACCATCAGAATTATGCCTGACATGCTCAGTTCAGATTTGCAGGGATTTAGGTTTATAACTGGCAAAGGAAGTTGTTTAAACGCAGAAAATGGGAAGGAAAAAACAGAGAGAAAGCCAGCTAATCAGAAGCTATTAAGCTCATAAAAAAGTGTTGGCTTGAGTTACAGTTTGAGGGGAAAATGTTAGTTTCAGCTCACTATTCAGTAACTATTGGCCTTTTGGGTCTCCAAATTAGCTGTTGACTGACTCCTTTAAGCCAAGAATTAAAATTTTCCAGGCTCTGACAAGCTAGGAGGATCTGGGATGTGCTTGATAAATACTGTTTTTAATAGCCTACATTTTATCGACACGTAATATGTTGAATGATTTTGCATCTGTCTGTTTGTTTGCTAGGATACTTGTCATTATACCCATTTTTGGAGGGAGGAAAAATGAAATACAGACATGGCAAGTAATTCTCCAGAGTTGACATAAGCAGGGAGGACAGTGTTAGGACTTGAACCCATATATTCTGAATTCTAGCAATGCAAAGAGGGCTCTCTTAGCAGAGTCTGACTTAAGAAGATCTTGAGTCAGCAGCTGTTTCTCAGTTTTTAGAACTTCTGAGACAATGAAGGAGCAGAGGCGTCTATGAGACAGAGAGAGAGGACATGGTCTGGGGGGATGCAGCTCCCACTGGCAGGCTACATATAAGCTTTGCAGATATGACCTTCTGGCCAGAGGGCAAAGGCCAAAATCTGTCCTCTCTCCACCTCTCCACCCCTCCCCCTCCCCACAGCATGCCATCTCCTCTCCTCTGGCTCTTGAATCTTGCATTCTTTTATCAGGAACGATGGTATTATCTCTGTTATCTGCACAAGGTCTAATCTTTTCTAGCTGCTGGTGCTAAGATAAATTGGGCTAGAACACATTGGAATGGGTTTAATGTAAGGCTTCAGTTGTTATTTGCTCTAAGTTGCTAGATTTTTAAAAAATGATATTCTCCATTTTAACTGCAAAGACTATTCTATATGTTTGTTATCTAATTACTGATTTCACAAATATTTATTAAAATTTTACTCTGTGTCAGACACTGTGCAAAGCTCTGAGGTATACAAAAAGACAAAGTCCCTGGTATTAAAGGAACACAGAGTCTAGCAGACACAGTAGTAAGGTAGGTCTTAACTTCTCCAGGTGGTCCTGGAACTCTTTAATAGGTAACAGAGTATAGGTATTCCCATCTTCTAGAAACACACACACACACACACACACACACACACACACACACACAGTCTCTTCCAGTGATGGGAGGGGATTATGAACACCTGTTCAGACCTTTTCCTGCTCTGCCAAAGATTAATTGACCATGCAAATGTGGGTTTATTTCTGGGTTTTCTACTCTGTTCCATTGATCTTTGTGTCTATTTGGGGTAAGTACCATACTGTTTTAACACTACAGCTTTGTAATATAACTTGAAGTCTGGAATTGTGATGCCTCTACTTTTGCTTTTCTTTTTCAAGATTGCTTTGGCTATTCAGGGTCTTTTGTGGTTCCATACAAATTTTAAGTTTGCTTAAAATTCTGTGAAAACTGATATTAGTATTTTGATAGGAATTGCATTGTATATGTCACTTTCTTTGGGTAGTATAGAAATTTTAACAATATTTGTTCTTCCATGTCTTTTCATTTCTTTGTGTTATCTTTAATTTCTTTTCATCAGTGTTTTATAGTTTCCAGAGTACAGATCTTTCACCAGTTTGGTTAGGGTTATTCCAAGGCATCTTATTATTTTTGGTGCTTTAATAGTTTTTTTTTAAATTATTCTATTTTATTTTATTTTTGCCTTAATAGTCTTTAATAGTTTTTCTTATTGTAATGTGTTTATCTGTTTCGCTATTTTTTTTTAAGATTTTATTTATTTGACAGGGAGAAACACAGCGAGAGAGGGAACACAAGCAGAGGGAATGGTAGCAGGAGAAGCAGGCTTCCCGCAGAGCAGAGAACCTGATGCAGGGCTCCATCCCAGGACTCTGGGATCATGACCTGAGCTGAAGGCAGACGCTTAACGACTGAGCCACCCAGGTGCCCCTGTTTCACTATTTTTAACTGATGAAAAATACTCCGTGGCAGGGGTGATCAATGTTAGTAATGTCCATCAGCATCAAATTCTTATTCCCTGGGTCATCAGATGATCACTGCTGCCCTGGAGAGTTTGTCTAGACACTCACTGCCCTCTGCAGGAGTGAAAAGTAAATTTCTGTTAGTGCTCATTTATTACCATCTCATTACCTAGCTTATCCTAGCAAATTGCTTCTAGTACTGAATAAGCACCTGTGATATACATCCAAAACATGACAGTGGTCCACTATCCTGTAAATGGATCACTGAATTGCTTAGGTAACCTTACGCAGTGATTAAAATTGCAAGTTTCTAGAACCCAAATGCCTGGCTTCAAAATCTGGTGCTATGACTTACTAAATATGTAATTTGGGGCAGGTTTTTTTTTAACCTTTGGTTTTTCACCTATAATATGGAGACATTGCTAATATATACTTTACCCAGCTATCAGTAAGATTGCATTATTAGGATAGTATTTTAAAAAGTAAAGTATTTTTTAGCATTGAGAAAGTATTCCATATGTGTTTTTAAACTAAAATCAAACCTCTTGACACTAAACTTTTCAAATACAGTATTTAACATCTAGAACCAGATCCTACCCATCGTAAATCCTCCATATTTGAAGGAGGAGTCTCAATTTGCAGAAAAGGAAATCAAGGCTCAGATAGTGAAATCAGTTCTCTGATATTATGGTGCTTATCATAACAGAGCAAGATTCAAACCTGTGTCTTCTGGCTCAGAGAGAGTAATTCCTTGGCTTCTTTGGTCCATAGCAATAGGGAACTCTCTATTTGGAAAAAGCCATCCAGCAGAACACATTATGATGGATATTAACACAGGGGATCCAGAAGGAAGACATGCTGAATTCTAACGAGGCAGCAGAGAAGGGGATTTGGGGGGATGGGAGAATGAAAGACAGTGTGGGAGGGCGGTAGCTGCCAGTAAGGTGAAAAGAGTTGTTTCCCCAAGGATAGAAGAAAGGAAGGTTAAAGGCATATTGATCTTGAGTGGGGAAACATTCTCCTGACTTTTCATCCTGCTTTCAGATCATCTGGCATCAAAAAAGAGTCTGTTACTGAGCTCAGCTTTGGAGATGGCGTGAGAGATACAACAGAGGAACGACCATATGCTGACATGGAGGGCACAAGAGTGGTTTTTGATGATAGGAGCTGAGCTGCAAAGTAGAAGCAATGTGGAACCTGATAAAACATGCATCCAGTGATGGGCAGGCAGCAGCCAAGCACACACATCCTCTCAAAAAAAATAATCCATCTCCTGACCTGAAAGGAGGCTTTCTTTTCAAAAGAATTTGCAGAACTACCCGAGTCAAACCCAAGGGGGGCCACAGAGCAGGATACAGTGGCCAAGGTGCTTCCCCAACAATTACCTTATAGGATTCTCAACACTACCCTGTGAGGGTAGGCTAGGCGCCATTTATGATTCTCATTTCACAGATGAGAAAACTGACAATGAGAACAGGCAAGGACATAGGGCCAGAAAAGTGGTAGAAGAGGTAGGAGAAGATCATGGCTTTCCGTAATTGTCAGATTATCCTCACACGAAGGCACAGTATGTCTGGCCAAATTGACTTCACAAAATGGAGTTGATAGCATCCCTATATGAATATATATGAACATATCTATCAATTGAATGTAATTATATATTCACATATCTTCATTTCCTATTCATATTTATGTTCTATCATCTATGATCAGTTCCTAAGCCTTTTAACACTTTTATAATTATCTGATTCAATGTATCTATAACTGATCTATCCATTATACTTCCTGATTGATCATCTGTACACAGATACTCTGACTGATGTGATGTGTGTAAGATTAATTACACCATAGGAAAAAGCACATGAGCATTGAAAATACCAATGCATGCTAAACCTTGTATTCATTGCTTGCATTGTCTTACTAATTTATTAATCTCTCTTAACCTCAGTTTTGTACCTTGCCAGGTGAAGATGAAAATGCCCGCCTCCCAGGTTGCTTGGGTGGCTCAATTGGTTAGGTGTCTGCCTTCAGCTTGTCATGATCCCAGTGTCCTGGGATCGAGTCCTACATCTGGCTCCTTGTTCAACAGGGGGCCTGCTTCTCCCTCTTCCTGCCACTCCTGCTGCTTGTGTCCTTTCTCTCTCTCTCTCTCTCTTTCTCTCTCTCTGTCTCATACAAATAAATAAATAGAATCTTTAAAAAAAAAAAATGCCTACCTCCCAGTGGTCTGAGAGCTATAATAAGACAATGGTTTATAAGGTACATAGTGCCTGGCTCAGTGATAGTTTCTACTCGCTTGCTTTCACCAGGGCATTGCATTCCCTTCTGGTCATCTAGCTTCTCCACTGATTCCACATGGTGTTCGTTTACCTTTTCCCTGAATCTCAATGTCATACATCACATGAATGGATTATTTAAGCATTTGACACACGATTCCAAAGATTATCCATTTTGGATCAGATTCCATGGTTTGGCAATCTGGCTATAAGCTTCTTTAGGCAGAGCCTCTCATTTATCATTTAAGAAAGCCAGAAGTAATTCTGAATCCACTCTTCTGGATCATCTGAAGGAATTTGCATACAGCATTGCTCATAATTGGTGCCAAGTAAATATTTGACAAATTAGAGGAAAAAGTGCCCAAATAGCACTCTTGAGCCGGGGATAGTTTGAAAGTGGAAGCACAAAGGAGCTAATCTTCCATGTAGGTAAAAACTGGGAGAGCAGAGTCCTCCACCGTTTAACAAGAAACTCACTTATTCATTCCTTCAACTTGTGTTTATTGAGCAATGAACCTATGTTACCTGTGATACACACTGGTACTACACAGATGCATCAGACACATGTATGCAGTCTGAAAGAGTAAAGAAACAATTCCATTCTAATGTAATCCGCAGTGTGATAGAGAGATGCGCGGTGAGCTTTTGGGAGCACAGAGTTGGTAGACATTTGATATTTGTCTTTGCCAGTTGTCCAGTGTTTCTTTGCCCCTTCCTCTGGTAATAGCACCCCCTTACTTTGAAGAGCTAAATACTGATAACTCTTTGCAGTTCATGGCATTCATGTGACCAGGTCTACAAACCCCTCTCCTTGGCCCTCCATAATCATTGACTCCAATATGGGTCTGATCCAATTAGAATCGTTCCCTAGAATTTGTTAGCAGAAACCTATAGAAGATCTCTCTTTCCTATACACAACTACTGACAATATAAGCCAAAATTTGATGCTCTTCGCCACTTTCCCTCTACCCATTGCATGGAAAAACTCTTTAAGGTGTAAGAAAAAAGAAGTCCAACTATAGGGTGATACAGCTAATAGGGTAAAAGAAAACCAGATTCTGGACAATTTTTAAGTACCTAGTGCTCCCTGGGACCATTTGTGCCTTTGGATTTCCCAATTACATGAGACAATAATCTCTAATTTTTGCTCAAAATTTGAATTTTTCATACAGACTTTTTCATAAAGCCATTCTAAACACTCTAAGTCTAAATAGAATTTTATACCATTTCAAAACCATTTTATGTATGGTTGAGTCTCAACCATACATAAAATGTATGTGTGAGTCTCAGAACAATATTGTAAGATAGTTTTCTGTTGTTTTATGATTCCACCTGGTGAGAAAACTAAAATCAGAAAAGGGGCGATGTGGCTGAGATTGGTCAAGTGAACTGTGGCTAAAGTTGAGAAAGAAATTAAACTTTCTGATATTTAGGGCTGAATTCTCACCACATTTATCCTAAGGTCTCATTACCAGACCACATATTTAAGTGTTCAGTCCTGAATTTAATTGGCTATATGAAGCCTCTCACAATATCCTATTCTCTGTCCAGCAAGATTGGGATAGAGTTCACTCCATTCTTCAACAGTGCTGACCTATATGTGGGTTTAATTTCTCTCTCTCTCTCTCTCTCTCTCTCTCTCTCTCTCTCTCTCATGTCTGTACTATGTCTACCACTCTTACTCAGAAAATTTGATCAAGAAGTATATTTGAGTGCTGATCAAAGTCCCCTGGGTAGGTTTCGGTGCAAATACCCCTTAGTAATGAGACTTTCTTTCATTGCTAAAATGTAACCTGTCAGCCTTAAATTGAAACTGGCTGATGCAACTTGATCACATTGTATCAAATTGACTTGGTTATGTTGCTGTATTTGAAATGTAAGAGGGTGACCCTAGATTCAGCAATGTATTTTAAAGGTTTAATGAGTCACTCGTTTCTGGGCATTGCAATCTCTGACTTCCTGGGCATCCTTGTAGTGCATGGTCAGCCCATGCCCCTCCTCTGCTGTAAAGAAGCCAATTACCTGATAGCAAATGATGTCAAAGTACTTTCAGCTGACCTCGGTCCTGGACGTGAGCTAGTTGAAAAGCTTGTTATTGATCCATTGTTCCAAATATTGTTTGAATTTTTTATTAGAATGTCAGAATCTTGTTAATTTAGACCCCAACCACATCAGTGGACATAGTCTTTCACAGTTCTTTTTTAAATGCCTTTTTTAAAAATTTTAACACCATTACCTGTGTTATTATTGTCATGTAGATGGGAGGGGGGAATATTTGCTGGTTTGTTTGGTCGTTGCAAGGCAAGTGTATAAAAAAGAAACACTCTCAGAAACATTGATTTTTTTTTTTTCCAGCCAAAACCTTTTCTAAGTCATCATTTAAAGTACTGTCCACTGACCCTTTTGAATTATCCACATGGTAACTATCTAAAACTGAATACCAGAAAAAGTTTGTGTTATCTCAAGAATGAGTATGCTTATTTACATAGAGCCAAGTTTTAACTGTTCTTTAACACCTTAAAGTTACAGTCCAAATTTAATGGTAAATCACAGACTTTTTCCTAAACTTATTTATGCAACAATCATTATACCAAAACCACCACTCACTGACTGATAATTATCTGCTAAATACTTCACTGATTTCTTCCATTATTTATCTCATTTATCTCCCCAATGGAAGTTTTATTTTTGGCTTTTTATCTTACAATTTATTCAAAATGTATACATGCCCAGGTTTTGAAGGAAATGATCAGAAAGTTTTATAATAAATCTCAGCAGTATCATCCCTGATTTTTTTGTTTTTGTTGTTCGAAAGAAACCTCATTCCTCAGAATCAATGTTGACATTACTTTCTAGTATGGAGCACCGTATTTCTAAAGATTATGTTCTCAGTAATATTGTTTGGTCTTTCAGCTTTCAGCATTATTTTTCCTGTACTTATGTCTTTCCATAAGCAAACAATTATAATAATTTTAATTTAAATAAGACATCTGTGTTAATATTATCATATTTATATAAATAATCATGAAATTTTTTCCTTTCTTGCATATTTTGGGGTGTATTTTTACTAGAGTTAGTAATCACTTATCTTCACTTTCATAAGCTATAAACTTAATATCACTGTTACATTGATGCATTCTAATTCTTTTTGCTTTTTATAGATGATTGTTCCCGCTCAGAGTGGAAGTTTTTGAATCTTCTGGTTGCTGTTGATAATGATCAAGTTATGAGAGTTTATGATTATTTGGTTTATTGGGGGGGTCTTTTAAAAAAATTGGGTCACTTACTGCAAACTTTCAAACTTTTATCTTTTAATTTAAGGAATTTTCTTTTCTAAAAAAATAGAATACTTATTATCTGAATATCATTCTTTCTAAATTGTTTCTTTAATGTTCTTATCTTTTATCTCTTGCCATAACCATTAGGTATAGTTAAGAGACCAAAAACACATAGTACTTTTAACAGAAAAAGTTTACTATAAGGATTATTAATTACAACATAGTATTGTAGTAATGGGGAATTGGGGGCACCTTACTCAGTAGTTTGTCTGCCTTCTGTTCAGGTCATGATCCCAGGGTCCTGGTATCCAGCACCATATCAGGCTCCCTCCTCAGCGGGGAGTCTGCTTCTCCCCCTCCCTCCCCTGCTCCTCCTGCTTGTGCTCTCTTGCTCTCTTTCTGTCAAATAAATAAATCTTTAAAAAAAAAATAGGCAATGGGGAACTGATCAGAAAAGGATAAAGACAACTCTATAAAAAATACAGGGATAGCAGATACAAGTAGGGACCACTATCCCTAGTGATATGACAGCATGGCAAGGAAGAGTCCCTCCTCTAGTCCTTGGGTAAACTACAGGTCTCATTAGAGAGAATGTGCTCTCTAATAGCTCAGTGGATAATAGGGAAATTCACTGAAGTGCTTCAGTGAATTCCAATCTGTCCTCCGGAGTGCCAGGGGAAGCCCTCCATGGTATGGGGTTGGAAGAGAAGCTATGCCTAAGAACACATCACAAAACCACATAAGAGGTTCCTGGGGAAGGTTCAGTGTACTGCTGACCACTAGGTGCGGCTGGCTGTTAAACTCTACAAAAACTGGGTACCGCAAAAACTGCCTGAGGTAGGAGCAAACTAGAACCTGAAAGTCTGTTTATCCATTCACCTACTAAAGGACATCTTCCCAGTTTGGGTAATTATGACTAAAGCTGCTATAAACATCATTGTGCAGGTTTTTGCATGGACATAAGTTTTCAACTCCTTTGGATAAATATCAAGTGCTGTGATTGTTAGCTTGTATGATGATAAGAGTGTGTTTTGTTTTGAAACAGCCAAACTGTCTTCCAATGTGGCTGTACCATTTTGCAGTCCAACCAGAAATAAAAGAGTTTCTGTTGCTCCAAATGCCCATAAGCATTTGTTGTTGCCAGTGTTCTGGATTTGGGCCATTCTAATAACTGTGTACTAGTATCTTATTGTTGTTTTAATTTTCATTTCCCCAATGACATATGATGTGGAGCATCATTTTATAAACTTACTTGCCATTTCTGTATCTTCTTTGGTGAGGTTTCTGTTAAAGTCTTTGGATCATGTTTTCATCAGCTTCATCGTTTACTTATTGATGAGTTGTAAGAGTTCTTTGTGTACTTTGGATAACAGTTTTTAACAGGTAAGTGTTTTGCAAATATTCTCTCTCTTTCTGTGTCTTTTTTTTTTTTTTTTTCATTTTCTTGACAGTATCTTTTTGCAGGGCAGGCTTAGACACTTTATTTTTTGTCTTTTTCTATTCCCTGAATTTTTTTTTCCAAATACTTTTATTTTTCCAGTGTTATAAGATTCATTGTTCATGTACCACACCCAATGCTCCATGCAATATGAAGATATTGCTCATATTGGGCAATATTGGGCTCATATTGGGCTCATATTGTCAGGCTCACCCAACCCCCCACCTCCTCCCTCCAAAACCTTCAGTTTCTTGCTCAGAGTCCACAGTCTCTCATGGTTCATCTCCCCCTCCGATTTCCCGCAATTCACCCTTCCTTTCCTTCTCACAATGTCCTCCATTTTTTTCTTATGCTCCACACATAAGTGAAACCAAATGATAATTGACTCTCTCTGCTTGACTTATTTCATTCTGCATAATTTCTTCCAGTCCTGTCCATGTTGATACAAAAGTTGGGTGTTCATCCTTTCTGATGGAGGCATAACATTCCATTGTATATATGGACCATATCTTCTTTATCCATTCATCTGTTGAAGGGCATCTTGGTTCTTTCCACAGTTTAGTGATTGTGGCCATTGCTGCGATGAACATTGGGGTACATGTGGCCCTTCTTTGTACTGCATCTGCTTCTTTGGGGTAAATACCCA